>JAADVP010000469.1:0-20977 GCA_023335675.1 Globisporangium solare | reverse complement strand
TCGACCCCAAGATCCTTCGCCCACTGTGAGTTGCCTTCGCCACAGCGGACGTTCGATTGCTCGGTGCTGCAGTCGGTGCCGGCTCGGGAAGAGTAGTAGTTGAGCATGAAGAGATCGTACGAGCCCTTCATGAGCGCGGCTTCCTCAGTGGTGAACTCGGGCAATCTGTTACCAATGCGTTCGCGCATCGTGGCTGGGTAGTGGCCCGTGACGATGGGGAGCAAGAACCACCCGAGAATGAAATCCGTCTTGCGATCGGCGGCGGCCACATCGAGAGGGTTGGTTGGGTCCAACGGATACGTGTGGTCGGCACTGAGCACGATACCGATGCGCGCCTTCTTACCAATGATGCCGTGCTTCTTCAGTTCTCGGAAACGCTGCACCGCAGCACCGTGAGAAAGCAACACGTGGTGACCGACAACGTACTCGTAGTCAGTGTATCCAGGCGCTGCAACGCCGGCACCATATCCGAATTCTACAAACGAGTGAGGTTCGTTGAACGTCGTCCACAAGTCAATCTTGGAACCGAACTCGTTGAACATAAGATCAGCGTACTGCACAAAATGGTCGATGATCTGGCGGTTGATCCAGCCCTGCGGACTCAACTGCGTGTGCAGCTCCGACGGAAGATCCCAGTGGTACAGCGTCAGGATCGGCACAATGTTCTGGCGCAAGAGCTCGTCGGTGAGCGCGTGGTAGAAGGCGATGCCGGGTTTGTTCTTCTTCATTGTCTGTGTCTTTGCGTCCCAGTTCATGACGCGCGACCACGAGATGGAGAAGCGGAACGAATCGAGGTTGGTGTCCTTCATGAGCTGGATGTCGTCGCGGTAGCGGTGCAGAAAGTCGTCGGCGACGTTGGCGCACTCGAGTCCCGGTTGTGCGCGGCAGAAGTCGTCCCAGATGGAGGGCGTGCGTCCGGTTTCATTCCAGGCGCCTTCGACCTGGTACGAGGCCGTGGCGGATCCGAAGAGGAAGTCCTTGGCGAAGCATCGAGCCGAATCAGCAGCAGTAGTGGTTGATGCAGCTGCAGTTGCAGCGAACCCGGCAAAGAGCACTCCGAGTGTAGCGCGGAAGCCCACCATGACCAAAACTTGGGAAAAGGTGATGTGGATGGAGTTGGCGAATTGGAGAATGAAAGATTGGGTGAGGAACGAGACCCGAGGGTTCAACACATCGCATTGGCACGCGGTCCACACATGTCAACAAGTCCGCTGAAGAGTATCCCTACCCGCACTACTGTCCACTGTGGAAAAGTGGCTCCGATACGTACAGTAATCATTCGTCCCACGACTGGTTGAAGCAACCTTCACTCAACACCACCTCAGCGTCCGCCACCCCTACCCGCTCCTCTGGTTTGGAGGCGGCGGACACTCCGCTCTGGTTTCAGCGCCACATACACAGCGAACACAAAATGGCGAATGCGCAGGCCGCGAACGAGCAGCCAGCGCCAGGCGCCCGCGACGTGGGGACGGCGTCGACAGCGAAGAACACTGGCGTCGTGCGTCTGATGCGCATATGTATTTGTATCTGTATGGTCGTGCGAGCAGACTGGCCGACTGTGAAAGTGCGCGCTCGTTTGTGTAGCTGTTCCACGTCTCGCTGCTGTATAATCTGGCGCTGCAGCACGATGAGCGCCGTCCGTGGTGGAGCCGCGTGGAGCCGTTGCTACTCCTGGGCGCGCTGCCGCTGCGCGAGAAGCAGCATCTCCACCAGGTACGCGCGTCTTTCCTGTGTGCTGGAGCGGCGCATGGGAGGGAGGGAGGGGGAGGCACATGGCTACGCTGTGGCGACTGTTTTGATATGGACGGATGCACGTTTCCTCTTGCTTTTGCAGCTGACGCAGCAGGAAGGAGTGCGCGCAGTTGTGACGATGAATCAGCCGTCCGAGCTCCTGCCGAACCTGTTTGCGACGCCCATATCCCCTGGTCAGTGATGCCCACACGCGGCGTGGTGATCATATACACGCGGGACCTCACATACGTGCCTTCTTTACACGGTGTTGCTGCCGCTTTAGAGGAATGGCGCGATGCAGGTGTCGCGCAGTGCTTTGGCGCCACAGACGATTTCTCTCCACCCACGATCGACACGATTCGGAGGTGCGTCGATATTTATAAAATTCCTCATGTGCCCTCTTTCTACAGTAGTGAGCGACCTCACATTCCCTGATTGGTGCGTCGGTTGATCAGTTGCGTTGCGTTTATCCACTCACATGTGGACACCAATGGCACCACAACCTACGTGCACTGCAAAGCCGGTCGCGGCCGCAGCACCGTGGTCGTCATCGCGTTCCTGATGCAGCATCGACGCATGCATCTGAAAGACGCGATCGCGTTTGTCAAAGCCAAGCGGCCGCACGTGAGTCTGCATCCCAAACAGAAGCGCATCCTGCGATCGTTTGCCGAAGACGTGAACACAGAGTAACGATGGGAGGGCGCCATCTGTGTGTATAGTAATAATGTATAGGCAGTATATGCATGGCCAACTTCGACGCCCACATGTACGTGACTCTACAACGTCTTTACGGCTCTACCAGTGACAGCGCTACCAACGGTAGATCCCAGGTTCGTGGTATGCCGTTAAGCACGTAAGCGGATGCGTTTGTCCCTGGTGGCGCCCCAATATGCACCACCGTGTCCTCGGAAAGGTGCGCAATCCGCAGCCCCGAGCGCCAGATTCGAAGCGAGATGTCGCGCTCGAAGATATCGCTGTTTTCGTCAAAGATTGGCTTTGACGGATGGCGCTCTACTCCGTGGTCTAGGGCCTGGAAAATCATACGCAGGTTCCAGACCCCTGGATTCAACGAAAACCCGGGCCAGTACGAGAACGTGTGGTCAGGGTCGCACACGACAAATTCGTGCACAAAGTACTGCACACTGCAGTTGTTGCGTTCGTGGCTGTCAAGTCGTCGCTCCCAGCCGCTGCGCTGATGGCTGAGCAGCACGAGTGCGAAGGGCTCATCCTGCTCACTGTGTCTGCTGCTGCGAAGTATTGCGAGCACATCCGACAAGAACGACAAGGGCGGCGCATGATCGCCATTGTCTTTTTCGTTGCTCTGAAACTCCCAGCCGTCTTCGAGGTACAGCACAAATCGGCTTTGAATCCGCTCGATCGCCAGGTCGAGCGATTTCGCGTGGCCACGCTGGTCAGGAGCCTTGAAGGGAAACTCAACGCTCGTTGGTAAATGCGCTCTCATAGCGTCGCGATCAGCTGGTGACGAGTTGTCGTCCACGATGAGCACGTGGCAAAACCAGTTGGGCCAGTCGGAATCCTGTCTGATGCCAAGTGCACGTCGAAGAGAAGTGATGGTGCGAAGAAACAACGGCAGACGCTTGCAAGTGGTTACTAACAGCGTCGCACAATCGCGTAGCTCATCGCCTGATCTGGTTTGCGTTTCGCTTGGACGAAATGGAAACGATCTCGCTGCGATCCACGCTGGCGACGTGTGCTCTGGTACACGTCGTTTGAGCTCGTTCGTCGCAGCAATTTGGTTCGCAGCATCCAGTTTGAACTTTGGCTGGTTGATGAGGTGCATTTGCAATGCAAGATGAAGGTCGTCGCCATACCGAATTTCAACTGGAAGGACCGTGCTGCCGTCGATGGAGAAATTGAATGTCCTGACCACCGGCTGTGACTGCCGATGCTTTGTATTCCACATCACTTTGGCGACGAAGTGCTGCCGCAGCGAGTCAAGCAGCGGGTGGAAGCGTTCCGCGAACTCTTCACTGATCTCAAACGGGTCATCCTCGATACTAGGCATCGTGATCGTGAACGCAACATCCGTGCTCTCCAGGTTGGCATCTCCCAGGATGTTGGCATTCACCACGACTTTAAGGAAAGGACCCGTGGCTGGAGCTGAAGGCAGCACATGCGGGCATTCCGTTGCCGTACGTGGATTTCCAGTGGCTTTATTCAGAGTTCGCTCTGGTGGTGGCTTTGCAGCGAGTATTGAGATGAGGAACGCCTCCCACTCTCGGACCACGACCACATTCTGAAACAACTTGTGCTTGTTCTCCAAGATACGCTGGCGAAAATGAGTACGAAGTTCCTTACCTCGCGCAAGCCGCACAGCGATATCCACAAAGTCGTCGTCAGAGTATGTGACCAAGTCTGCGATGCCCATGATGTTGTACATCGCTGCGGTGAGCTGCAAGATCGTTGTTCGCGGCGCGAGCATTACGATAGGAGTCCCGACAGCAAAGATCTCGAGGCTGCTTCTCCCACCACCTACAGGGAACGGGTCCAACACGAGATCGGCCATTGCGCACACTCTCGAGAACTCAGCTGTGCTCAAGGGTCGAAGGAAGTAGACGCGCTTGTACACTGACGGCGATAGCGCGCGCCGCCACCTCCTGCGTATTTCATCTCCGAGCCATGACATAGCTCCAATGGGCACCGCAAGGTAGCTGGTGTCTGAAGCACTCGAGACCACGCGCTCGATGAGGCGGTCAAAGTCTGGGTGGAATTTGTACAGCGTCTGCGGGATCAGTATCATCACTGGCAGTACATCTTTGAATGGCAGACCAAGCGACTCACGGAATAGCGTATCGGACGTCAACGTGGCTTGCTCTTGCGGAATCAGCGGCGGAAAGAAGTACGTTGTGAGGTGACCCATCTCGTAGACGCACTCTGTACTTGGACTGCTGCTCGTTGGCTCCAGCATGACTATTTGCAGATAGCGACTCGGCTCGATCGTCATGGAAAAGCTTGGACGAGACGAAGTAGTCGACAGTGTCGATGCCGCTTGTGACGGTGTGGCCCCAGAACATCGCTGTCCGTAGCGCAAGACGCGAGAAAGCCAAAAAGTAGGTCTGGAGGTCCACGCCGATCTCCGTGAACACCAGCACATCCAGTTTTAAGTCGGCAACCTGTAGTTGAACTTCGTGGAGCTGATGGCTCAGGAACACTACGTTGTCGGCGCTGTTTAGTACTAGTTCGGTGAGCTCATCTCGCTGGTTGTCGGCGTAAATCATTACGGTCACTTCGAACGCATCACGTGGAAGGTGGGTGATCACGTCCTGCATCAGGAGCCCGACAGAGTGATATCGCATGAGTCCTGAGTGGAACCCCACTCTTATGCGTCGGTGAACGTGAACGTGAGCGGTGTCATTCGAGTATCTGGCATATCGCTTGGCAATGCAACGTGCCTTACGGTTCATGCGGGCAGTCGCGGATGGTGGGAACGTAAACTGGTAGGTTTTGCTCCGGCCGCGAACTACATGTGGCGCAGTGAACGACAATGCTGGGATGCCTTCCCGGTAGACTCGCGCCAATTGCGAGCGGATGCCTACGTCGTTGAATCCCTGGTACACGGCATAATAGCTCATGGAACCCATGCTCACAGTGGTGATCGGTTCTGGCAGGACTAGAGGCGCTCTCGACTCACTCAGTAATGATTGAAGGGATGATGCGTATTGGAAACGAACTTCGGCAATTTCATCTACAGACTGGTACACAAGTGGCAGTCTTGAGCTCGCGAGCCGTAGCTGAGCACAGTTGTAGGCAGTGATGGCTTCAAGTCGCGAAGGATGTGCCGCAAAAGTAGCCTTGGCCAAGATCAACGCCCGCTGCAGATACTGCAGTGCCCTGTTCATATCCCCCCTGAGATCGTAGTAGATTGCGATCCCATTGAGTGTCTCGGGCTCGTTCGGATTGATCTGGTGGGCTCGCTCCCAATATCCAATGGCCTCGTCCTCCCTGCCAAGCAAGTGTAGAATATTTCCCATGTTGTGGAGCACGTACGATTGGTTTGGGTCCAGCGCTAGCGCCTACTCGTTGACGTGTAAAGCTGCTTCGGCCTCCCCCAAGTTCATGAGCGCAAGTGCCAAGTTACCCAGTGGGTGCACAGCCGTCGGGTCCGCTGCCGCCGCGCGTTCGAATAAGGGATGGACGCCCGGCCTTCATTGAGCTCCATAAGCAGTATCCCGATGGTGCTGAGCACGTGGATCCTGTTGGAGGCGACGAGATTCGTGGTGCTGCTGGAAGTATTGCCGTGACCATCCATACGGGAGTCGGTGCTCAGCGCGCATTCGTAATGATGAATCGCTTGCCGCTTGAGTTCGTCCGCGAGCCGCTGATCAAAGACTGCCTTCGACGTGATGGATTGTCGTAATAGCTCTGCGTACTGAAAATGAAGCCAGTACTCTTGGTTAAGTGGAAGCGCATCATGGAGACTTGCCGCGATGTCGAACGCTTCATGGAAGTACTGGAATGCGAGGTCGATATTGCCCATTTCTCGATGCGCTTGGCCAAGAAAGTACAGATGTGGCGCTGTACGCGATGGATCAGTGATCCGCTGCGCAAGTGCGATTGCTTTTGCTGGTTGGTTCTAAAATGGTTGTCAACAACACAAGCCGCGATCAACACCGTCTTCAGCAGGCAATTTAATGCAGCTCGGGCGATGGCTACACAGCTGAAGCACTTACATGACGGTACAGTCGCAGCACCTCCCTAAACAGCGCTTTATCTGCACGTGCTTTCTCTGTCTCTCCATGACGGTCTGCATCGCTGACGACCAAGTTGACTGTTGGCGCATGGTGTCGTTCCGCTCGGTGTGTGCCTAGCGACTGCGCCTCCACTCCCCCAGTCTACGCGCCATCCCGCCTCCATCCACTGGGAAGCAACACACACAGCGGCAGCAGCAGAAGCAGCAATGCGCACCGTTGCGCGCCACGAGGATGCTGCCGTGCAAGCGCCCCCATCGCTGTCAATTTGTCGCAAACGAGGAGCTGCGATCTTTTTTGCAGCTTGTTGGCTTTGACAAGCATTGGGGGCAGAGTGCTGGTCAGACTCAGTCCGTCTGGTACAACTATTCAAATTATATCAGCACTACAGAGACAGTTAGGGATTATCCCTAATGCCCGAGTGGTTACGGGCGGCTAGTTGCTGCAGGTACATCCACACACAATTTCATAAACTACGACTAAACACACAACTTGGTCTTGGGACTAGAACAATGGGTTCTGCTCTCGGCCAACTACAGCATATTGAAAACGCGGTTGCATCACGATTATCGGCCATACCAATCTGCCATTTTGTTACAGGGTACACCAAGAGTATTCGTGCCGCAAAAATCCTCGTATCGGCAAAGCTGCAGTCGTGCCATCTTATCGGCTGTGTGTGCCCTAGTCGGTGCGCGCTGCGTAGTTGCGGGGAGAGATACTGGACAGCGACATGTCTTCATCGTAGTCTTCTTCTGACTGTTGCAGTGCACGGGTGCTATGCGCATGGAGCAAATTGAGTCATGTTTCTCAGGCGGCATTCGGATTCTGGCCCCTCTTTTGAAAGGGGGACTTCTCGTTCAGGAAACGATCGCCACTTGGGGACTCGACAGCGTGCTGTGCTTGACTTGGAATGTTGAGAAGTGGGATCTCGCCTTCGAAAGCAATAGGCGATCGCTGAATAGATTTGCTTGGTCGCAGAATGTTTCACAACTCCAACTCCCACACCGTTGCAGAAACCATCATGGAAATCTTGACCGTCGTTACAAATTTTAAAGTCTTTTCTTTAAAAAAAAAAACTCCATGAGGAAGCATCATCCACATCATTTGTCTTGATTTTCATATGCAGTAAACATCATTAAAATGATGCGGAAGCGGTTGATGCAACCCAACGCCACGACAAGCACGTGCTCCTCTGAATATGGCAAGCAAGTACGTTGGCAGAATGTGGATCGATCCATCGCTTACATTGGCTACAGCAGCAAGTCGAATTAAGAAATTGTTATGCACCGTTGAAACCACGAAAAGACCCACCTCATATTTCAACGGCCAATTTTAATCCCCTGGGTGATGGATGCCGCCGAGTACTGGGAGATGCCTTTACACAATAATTGACAACTATTATTGTCTGTGAACGGCAAATCAAGCTGATGTTCGTTTGAGCTGAAACAAAGGAGCTTGGATGCCACCTTCGCCAGCAATTTCACACAGTTTGTCCACGGTTTTTCGCTCGAAGAGCCGAAATATTTCCCTTTTTCCTTGAAACTTGACAAACACAGCATTCATCTGCGCTCCCCACGGGATGATGCATGCTACAGTCTCTGAGATACGCATCGCGGAGTGGTGCCTATCGATCGCTTGGTTTCCCTAAGCTCGGCTCCGTGGACGATCAAAAACAGGATATTGTCAAGCTCTCGACGCACCATTGCACCTGAGCCACAGGCATTGACTCGCTACACCCGCTGCTCAGTTGTTTCAGTCATCCGTGCCTCACACACTCCATTTCTTCTTCCATCGGTTTGCTTGTTCTCTCACTTGTCCGTATCATCTGATCGCGGAGGTCGGGTGCCAAGAGAAAACGACTGCGTGCTTTCCTTGCTGACTCAGTTGTGAGGCCGTTAGGGGCTACATCACTTTATCTCCTGAGCGTCGATTTTTAAGCCAGTGTCATCGAGACGCGTCGTCACTTGGTTGATAGTGCAGTAGCGTTTGGAAGGAGCATGTTGACCTCCACATGACACGCCCCACTGATAGAAGAAAAAAACATTGCGGTGGAAACTCTAATTTACGCAGTCACCGTCACTGTATTCTACTCTACTCTGTACACCCGCAAAGCATGCATATTATCCAGTCTATCTATTTATCTAGCTACATTACATGAGATCCCTGGTCGTCTCGAAAGGAGTGTATACCTCGATGCTGAGCGATGGACGCATTGCCCCGCTGTGCGGATTATCAGCGGCAACTGCTACGACCTCCAAGAAAGAAAACTTGGGCGCCACAACAGCCGCGTCGTCCACTTTGATACTCTGTAGCTGCTGCTGGCACTGCGTCTCCCACCATTGCGCTGTTTCTTCGAGCAGCGGATAAAAGTACGGCTTGTGGATCTTCTTGGGCGGCACACACGCCCTCCGCTTCGACTTGGCGCTCTGTCGTTGCGCACGCGTCAATGGCTGGAGTTTCGCACCCGCCAGAGCGAATGGACTCGTGAGCAGGTCGCGAAGCGCCATCCAGAGCGTTCTCGCCATCGCGGTCGCCCCGTCTCGGTCGTTGCCACTGAGCTGCGCGTCCTGCGCAATGAGCCCGACTTTTTCGCCATCCCCACCGGTCACGCCTTCGTCGTCGCTTGCATCATCGCTGCTGTCGTCGTCGCTGGTGGCGCTGCGCGTGTACCAGCGGTAGCGGATGTACTTGGCGACCACGACGCCGAGCAATGTCAGAAAGAGCGTAAGCGCCGCACCGAGCGCCACCGCAGTGCTCACCACGAGCATCGACGCTGGGGAGTGCGGCAGCAGTGCGCCCACGCGCTTAGAGGACCAGACTGCACTGGGAGCAAGCGCGCTTGCTGTCGCTTTCTCGTGCGAGTTGCTCTGTTGAGCTGTGTGCGAACAGCGCTGTCCACATGAGAGAATCAGGTGTCATTTTCGATGTTTTCGACTGGTGCGACCGACACAAATGAATCAGGCCGACCGATTTTCGACAATTGATCAGAATCAAGTCCTTTTGCTGACAAATATCATTTTGTTCAACTTTGACATTTTCGACACCCGGCAATTCCAATTCGGCAGATTTCTGACGAAAGCTTTGAGGCACGAAGAAAAGGGGCAAGCTGCGTGATTGATGATGATGATTGACTGACGGACTGACGGACTGACGGACGGATGGACGGATGGACGGATGGAGCGGGCTGGTGATGATTCCCTCTGCAGATGCGGTCGCACGCACGGCCGCAGAGAGACCGCTGTCTGTCCCAAAGGCTCGAGCGCCGTGCTCGCAGCACGTACGCTCGCTCCGCGCGGCAACGGTCGGCATGCAGCCAATAGCAGTCCCGCCAAGAAGAGAGCGTTGGCTTTCTTTCTTCCGGTTATGAACTAAACGCCAAGGGAAAGCAACCAGCCGCCCGCGTGACAATAAAGCGTGGACATGGCGATCGTTCTTACAGTATGGCGAGCAGCGTGCCCACTGGTGCACACGAGTGCAGCACGCGCAGGCTGTAAGAGCACCTCCACGCGCGCGCTCTGCTCCCATGGGATTGGCGCGAGGCGTCGTGGTGCCTGCACGTCGCATTCGGCGCTTGATTGGCCGGGCAGATGGGTTAGCTGGTTATTAAGCAGCGAGCAATCAGTGCGTCCGCGGAGACTCATCCTCCTCCCCCCTTCGCGTGGATTTCTCTTTTCCTTCTTTGGTGTTGCGTTTTGTGTGGTTGTGTGTCGCTTGCTTGTGCCACTAGAACATGTCACGAAAAACGTTCCATCTTGCTTGTGGGATAAATAGCGCGCGCCTCCTGTATTCGATACAAAATGGCCGCATCCACACCAGCATCAAAGCATGCTGCTGCATGTTAACAAACTTGCGTGCTGCTTACTGTAATGATACTTTTTAACGTTAAATTATCTTCCCTAACTAAATACTATTGATGAAGAAATACAGTGGGCGTGCTTGCGTCCACACACCCGCTTTCTTCAGCGCCGCCTTGCCGACTTCTTTGTCTTGTTTTCCGCGCGCGCGCGCTTAAATTTCCAAATCGAAGATCATCTCGTCCAGACTCGGCTCTTGGCCTGGCGCGAACGCTTCGTCGTCGCCATCCTGGAAGAAGCCGCAGTCATTGCCGCAGCGGCAATCGTCTTCGTCTTCTTCGTCCCAGCCGTGGTAACCATTCGACTGCTTCATCGGGATCGCCATGGGATCAGTCGTGCGCAGGTCCGAGCGGCGGCGCTCGCGGAAACAGCACGGCGACAAGCGCTCGAGCTGTCGCATCTGCTGCGCGGGGTCCGTGCCGAAGCGCCGCTGGAACGCGCTCTTGATCATGCCCTTGCGCGCCATGTACGCCTCTAATCGCGAGCGGTCGTCGCGCAGCGGCGTGCCGCGGTCCGACTCGCAGTCTGTTTCTTCGTCACCCGACGAGATCGTCGACTCAGAGCTCAGCGACGGGTCCAGAAGGAGCTGCTGCTGCTTGATGCGCTGCTGCGCGCTCGGCTGCTGCTTGGAGCTCCACGCCGGCAGGCTCTGCGTCTGGAGCGGTGCTGCCATCCTGAGTCGCTGTGCGGTGGGATTGAAAGAAAGGGGGGAGGGGACGCGGCCGTGGTGCTTCGGCAATTGAAGAATGAACAGCTTGCACTTTGACATGGGCATGTTGTTGCCCCCATTGCGGCAGCGGATCCATCATCGCGAACATCAACCCACCCAGGGTGACCCGCCTGTCCATGCGTGTGTTGTGTACGACTCAACTCAAGCCACACAGGCGAGCGGCCCGACCCGTCAGACCCGCCGACCCGCGCCCTCTGTGTGTTTGCGCGAGTGTGGGTTGTGCGTGCCGACCACTTGGCGGTCGGTCCACGCTGTGCCAGTTGGAAGATGCCTCTTCTGCGGGCTCGGCACGCGCTGATTGGTCGGGTGCAGGGGAGGGGCCGCTGGCGCCACTCGCCCACTCCGTGCAGCCTCTTTTCTTTTTGCGCCTTGCGACGTGTACTGTAGAGGGCACTCTTCTGAAAGAGTGACATGCAGCGGTTTTCGACAGAGGATTCTTGAGAACCACTCTGTCCAAAGCGAGGAAAAGCTTGAGCTGCAAGAAGACACCGGAACAGCGCGATTCCACAGATGCGTCGTATTGAAGTCGAAGCGCTCCTGACGAATGCGGCGGTGGCTGAGAATGACACGACAAAGTCGAGCGAATCTGGTAGATACCCTATGATAATAAATGTATCTACCATGGGTCGGTCGTCGTCCAAAAAGCTTCGAGAAAAAAAAGCCGATCCACTCACCACGTGCAACTTGCAGTTGAAGTTCAGCCGATTGCGCCGTTGGGTTTTTGCTGGTGGTGGATGTCGGACGCAAGCCAAAACAAAAAAACTACTTACTGGGTGATTAAAATTGGTCCAAAACGAACTGCAGAGGAGGATGCCGCCGAGTGTACAGACGTTAAGCAGAATGCGCACGCGCGTGCCTGTGGTGGTGGCGTATACAAGGCGAGCAAAAAATCGAGTGCGCGGATTGGTTGCATTACATGGATTAGTCGTTGAGCAAGGCGCGCGCCGTGGCAGTAGATTAGATTACGACCGCACTCGTGCGCTTCCTCCATTCTTTGGGAATGGAAAGAAACAAATAGCGGATGCGGTCGCGTCTCGCGTTCATGGCTGAGATAAATAATATTGCGCATTTCTCCCCAGGCATTTCGCTAAAAACCTAGCGCTGGACGACGCTACCTTACAAATAACTAAATAGATATAATGTCTCTAGAATAATGGGCGCCGCAGTGGAAGTCCGCAGGGTTCCACGCCGGCTCGACTTGGTTCAGTGCCGAATTTACAGCTCCATGTCAAAAATGTCGTCGTTGTCGCTTGATGCAGACACGCTCGCGGGCGCTGGGGACGACGACCGAGAGCGAAGCTTGTGCGAGTGCTTGTGGGCGTTCTGGGAGCGGAAGTACGCAAGATTCTGGTACAGCGCCGGGTCGTCCTCATCGTCGACGCTGGCGGCAAAGTCGCCGTTGTCATAAAAGTCTCTGTGCATGCGCTGCTTCTGCGGCGCCGATTCGTCGAACTCGTTCACGAAATACGACCGGCGGCGGCGCGTGCACGCGGGGATCATCATGGGCGACGTGCGCTCGAGCGCCATCTTCTTGCTGGTGCGGACGGCGGACTGCGCCGCCGTGTACTGGAACGCGTCGTCGCTGTCCGAGTCGCTGTCCGAGTCCGTGTCCGCCCAGGACGACGACTCGCTCACTGGGCCCTGGTGGCGGCGCATCGCGTGCACCCACTCGGAGAACTCTTGCTCGGCCATTGTGTAGTAGTTATAACTATGAGACAATGGGGAAGGTGGATGGATGGATGGATGGATGGATACTGGCTGGGTGGCTGCGCTTTTACGGGGATATCGTGCCGAGTCAGTCGCACACTATGAGCGGCGCTTGTGGGCTTGCGGGCACTTCGGGGAATGAGATGCGCGCTGGGCCGTCACATGTCCGCGTCTACAAGCAGCAACCAGCACGCACGTGCCGGCCAGCACTCTCTCTCTCTAGCCGACGACGACGGGCAAATTCTTGTGCCACCCCTAGCCGCACGCCTGTGCACAGTAGAACATTCTTGCTGTTGGCGGCGTTCAAGCCCGCCGATTGGCTCGTTGCTGGCTGTGTTCCGTTTTCTCCCTGCTCCAAGCACCGGTCCCACTTGCTGATTGGTGGATATGGCGGCCCCTTCAAGCCAATCATGGGGCAACCGCAGAATCTGTCAAGATTCCACAATTGCAGCGCATGGGGGGTGGCAGGGTAAAAACAGGCGACGTGCGCATTTCTCGGGACGGCAAGAGAGACACGGCGGCTCGGGCGCCTGCGGTTGGCTGGCTGGGCCACGTCGAGTGCGAGCGACCCGCACCCGTGCGCGCGCGTATTTATGCCGGGACCACGTGGCCACGACGGAAAAAGATCGTCGTTGCAGTTCACCCACGCGCGCGGGGTGGGGTGGGGCGCTGAGCACGGATCACCACGATGCAGGTACAGAGCAAGGTGCAACGAAAAGCGCACGCAGTTTGTGCAATCGGTTGCCATACAAACGCCGAGTCAAATGCCCTGCAGCTTGCGCTTGCCTCCTTGAACTCGGCAGGCGTGGTTCGAGTTGTTTACTTTGTGCAAGTCCAACGCGCGCTTTTCGCGCATGTGCAAAGATTCGACATGGGCGAACGTGAACATTGCGGTGGAGCTGCGGATTTTTGATGTTGATCCCAGCTGCTGCTGTGTGCGAGACATGATTCAAAATGGGGCGGAAACCCACCTGCACTCTGGAGTAAACACCCTTCATTGTGTGCAAGACCAACACTCTGCTGCGCAACAGCAGATAACACGACCATTTGCGAAGATTCTTGTCTTTGATGCTCTCTTCCAATCGCCCGTTTTGGATGCACACAACAAAACCCTCGAGTGCTTGTCTATCCATCTGGGCAGATGCTCGCTCGGCATGAGCAATTCGAAACCACTCTCGGATAATTGTGTGTACTTTCGTGCGCTGTTGCTCAGAAATTTGCTGGATGGGTCTGTCCACACCGCATAGAAACACAGCGCATTTCTGGGGCCATGTTTTACAAACCGGCCAATCGATTTCAGTCCAATAAAAGGCAGCAGCGCTTTAACCTTCAGCTCTGGTGCATTTGTTGCACACACGCACAATGCAGCAGCTCTGAATCTGCGCTGAACCGCGTGAGATGCGGGGCACCGGCAACGTCAGTTCACTGGGCGGCTCCTACACTGTGCAACAGCGTCACTCGGACGCATGTGACAGACAGGAATCTCCTCTGCCCATTGGCCGCAGGCGTCAAGTGTGTCGACGACTCCGGACGCAGCGAGAGATCCAGAAAGCCTACAAAGCAAAAAGTGATCCTATTTTGGTTTTCGGGATCTCATGCCTCCCCTTTTTCGTGTGCGGATGGAACCTTCCACTCCTGTGAGCGACTCGATTTTGCTGCTCTCAAGAAAAGACACACTTTGCATATATTTAACAATGTGCTGTCTTATGATGCGCTTTGTTTTTCGAATCTTGCCCTTTGTGCCACGGACGGACCACTTTCGGGCGACCGACCGTGAGTGAGATTTAGCCCCAGGTTCAACTTACAGTCGCACCTGCCGTCACGCACGTCAGTGTCGTCAATACAGCGAAGAGGCGGCAGTCCAGAGTGGCGAATCTTTGACGCCAGCGGCGTGTCGGTGGTCGCCATCGGCAACAGGAACGGTCCGCACTTATTCCGGCTCTTGCTCCTGTCTCTGCGATCTTTTTGCTGATGCGCAGCGTCTGTAGCCACATGGAGAGGACGCGCAAACGGGTGGTGGCGGCGACACAGTCGCGGGCCAGACTGCGCTTTTTGCGTGGTGGTGGGTCCAGCCTCTGCGCTGCAAATGGGTATCTAGTAGGACGGATGCCGGCGCTTTCGCTGCGGTTTCCGCCGCGCTGACGCATGGATACAAGGCGGCCTCAACACACCACGCAAAGTGAAACGGCCAAAAGATCGCGAAACGTTCAGCACGTTCCCTCCTCCTCTACACACAGCAGCAAAAGGCAACTGCACGAGCAACAGACCGCTCCAACTACACCTGCAGAATCGCCCGCACGAACGCAAGTCCATGATCAACAACAAACTCCAAAAAAATCATCATCGTGACATCCGGTTTGCTTACTCCAGCAACAACAAAAAAAGTAAAATAAAAACGCTGGCATGCGTGCGGAACCTTGCGCTTTTCGAGCTGGAGTCGTGCGTTCAACAAGACGAACGACTCGCACGCGCCACCGCACGCAAGTCCGCGTACAGTACGGCAAACAGCACCGCGTGGCTGCTCACTCTCTTGTATCCGATTGCGCGGGCGCTTCCTGCGCGGCATTTGCGCTTGTGGGGGCCATTATCAGTGCCGCCGCTCAAGCATTCGCGCCAGTGGCGGGCGCCCCGAAGTGCCTGCGAGGCCGCGCACGAACAGCTCAGTCAGCGACGCCGCATGCGCAGATCGTTTCCCTTGATGGCGATGTACTTCGGACGTGGCGTCCAGCGGCTGCGCGCCGTGGTTTCCTTGGTCTGCATGCCGTGCAACAAATGTTGCACGTCTGTGAGCATACTCCCACACACACACAACAAAAGAAAAGAAACCAGCGGGTCCGCTGTTGCAATCCACTACGTACGCAAAGCGGGGACCTTGCGCGCGAGGCTCGAGAGCGAGTGCGTGAGCGAAAAGTCGTAGCCGTCGTCCAGCCCCACAAACTTGACCGCGCGTTGCTGGAGATGACGTCAGTTAGATAACAGCATATGCGACCATGGCCGCGTCGCACTTGTGCAGCATCCAAACCTACCGGGAAGCGGTTGTCGCCCTCGAAAACGGACGGCGCAGTCGCGCTGCAGAGCGGTAGCAGCGGCGACTGGGCCACGATCGCAGCGCTATCGCCAGGCGGCGGCTCTGCGAGCGCGAGTCTGTACGTGAGCCGTCCTCGCACGGGGCTTTGCTCCCGGTTCACGGGGAAGTGCGGCATCGGGATCTGCTGTGTCGTGGGGATCGTGCTCAAGTCCACAAGCGCCGCGGGGTAGAGCGTCCGGTTGCTGTAGTACGACAGTGGGCTCTTGCGCGGACTGCTGCCGCGCTGCTCCAGTTCAACCTCGCCATGATGGCGATAGTGCATGCTGTTGCTGCTGCTGTCGTGCCGTGCCGACGCCGATCTGATCGGCTTGCGGCTCAGGTTCATCAGGATCGTCGACACGCTGTGAATGAGCTGCTTAGCACGTAGACAAGCGCGTGAGGGGCCCGTGAACACGCAAGTTTCCATCCATTGACTGCAGCTTCGTACGTGCGTTTGCGATCGCCGCGCATCCTTGCGCATGAGGTCGCGGGCTCGGATGGCTGCATCCAGAAAACTCTCGCGAAAGTGCACAAGCTTCTGCATCGTGCTGCGCACTCCCACGTGCAAGCAATGCTCGGGCGAGTGCGGATGTCTGCTCATCTGTTGCTTGCTCACGTGGTTGATCTGCAGCACGAGACAAAAGACGCGCGCACACACACAACACGAAACCCATTTTCACACAAGCAACTCAACACAATAAGCCAGCACAGCGCACGTACGTAGTGCAGTCGATTGTGAGCGCGCCAGGCGCGCAGGTGGCAGAGCAGGATCTTCCAGTTCGTCACCGCGAGCGCGTGCTTGGCCGCCGTATTCTGCTTGACGATGTCGCGCAGGCGTGTGATCACCTCTGGGTCGCGCTCAATGGCGTCCCAGTCATTCAAGAGCGGCACGTCGCTTGCATTTCCGACAGCAGCGTGCGGCGTCGCGGTTTGGAACCCCTGTGGCCTTGCCGCAAACAGAACTTGGTTGTCGCGATCGTATTTGCTGCTTAAAGTGCCGTTCGGAGCTTCATGCAGTGCGTCGTGCTCTTCATTGCCATTGTAGTCACCGTCGTCTTCTACTTCGACGTCCTCGTAGTAGACGTGGTGTCCGTCTGAGTCCACGTACGACGAGTAGAGTTCGTCCTCTGTGCTGTTCACGTCGTCTCCACGCGGGTCCGCGGCTTGAGCTGCGGTGTCTGCAGACTGCAGCTCTCCGTCATTGACGACGTCGTTGGTTTGCAGCGGCTCGCTCGTGAGGCAAACAACAGACCCAGTGGGACTAAAAGAGCGAGTCCTTTCGGTGCGAGCGAGTCGCCGACGCCGCACTTCGTCTTCCGTTAAGACCTTGCGCACAATCGTTTTCTTGCGGTGGCTCGGTGACAAGAACGCATCGCTGCCGCCCATCGAGACCCCACTCACCTCAAGATCTCTGACTCGCTCGCGTTGCGTGGGCGTACGCTCCACAAAGTCATCCTGAGCGGTGCCGAACACTGTCGACGAGACCTTGCGATTGTATGGACTAAACGTCTGTGAGCTTCGTCTTCGCTCAGCAATCGCCAACACATCAGCTGACGATAAACGGGAAGCATTTCCCCGTCTTCCTCTTGATGCTGATTCTCTTCACGCATAGGATTGAGTTGCTGTTGGGAGTTCAATCGCGACGGCTTTCTTCGAGCAGATTCGCTGCGCTCCGGATCCCAAGAGACGTGCGCCGTGCGAGAAGCGACGACGACGAGAGCGACGCATCCATTCGAGAGATGCGACGTCCGATCGGAGAACCTTGAACGCGAAGGTCTACGATATCTGCATTTTCGTCACCTAGCACCGTGCATGCGATCAGTTTCCGCGCATTCTCCAGCTTGGACGACGTCATCGTTGCGTACAAATTTTCGATTTCCAGCACCATCTTGCTCACGTGATGCCGCTCCGTTTGGGTCAACTGGCTGGCAGCTGCCTTGCTCTCGTCACCATCCTTCGGCGCCGTTCCCGCATCTGGATCAGCATGGGGGCGGTCTGCTGCCTCCTCGCACAGAGCGTCTTGCGTCTCCTTGAGCAGCAGCTGACTTGATATTTCCATCAGCCGCGCCTGGTGCTTCTCGCACAGCGAGCACTTGCCATCGCCGACATTCCGTGCCGATGCGCGCCGATCGTTTGCTACTTGCAGTTGAAGTCGCGTGTTTTGTAGGTCCGACACGACGACTTTGCTTGCGTTTTGCACCTTTTCACACTCCAGTTTCCAGAACTCGATCTCGGTTTTCGTGCGCTTGCGTACCATGCAAAGTTCTTCTGACAAGTGGCTCAAATGGGTCGTCAGTGTGAGCAACCGGTCTGTTTGCAAAGTTAACGATCGCTGTGACGCACGCCGCACATTCAGCAGCTCGTTCTGCGCTGTCGCAAGCGCTTTGAACAGGTCCCGCGGGTGGGACGTCATGCTCATGACGATGTTGCCAAGCGTGATGCTATTCGTGCGCTTCCTTCGGTCGTCGTCCTGACCGATCTCGTCTTCTGCTTGCTGCAAAAGACTCTTTTGGTCTTCGTACTCCTTCTGCACACGCTCAATCGCTTGCGAGTACCGCCGAGCGACCACTTCGGACTTCTTCACCTCATCGAACTTTTCGAATTCCTCGTCAGTTAAATTGGCAACGAAATCCAACCCGAGAGAGTCAACTTCATCCTCTTCGACATATTCGCCTTCAGAATCTTCCTCCTCGACCGAAGTCGTAGTTGATGCCAGCGACCGGTTCCGCGACTGCTGCTTGTCGAAATTTTTCAGCAAGAGCTTCACGGCGGCTTGCTTCTCTTCGATTGCAGTGTTCTGGTGCTTCAGCGCAAGCGTCAACGATGTTTTCAACGTCATCACTTCTTGATGATGCGCTTCCTGCTCCTTTTGCGACGCTCGCTGTGCAGTGAGAAGCCGCGACTGCGATTCCTTGTGTGCTTTACGAAGCCCCAAGATCGCAGAGTTCTTTTCATCAAGCGAGCTTTTCAGCTCCACGATGAGATGCTCGTATTGCGCGTTGCGTTTGCTCGTCATCTTTTTGCTCCGCGTGACGCCATTATTTCCTCCTGGAAGGCGCGTCGCAGTTGTGGCATCTGACGTGGATGACGCTGACCGCATGGTCTCGTCCAGGCCAATGCCTTCTTCATCGTCCAAGTCAGCCTGGAGGCAGGAATCCACTCCATGGCTCCTGACGTACTCTATCTGCTGCAACTTCTCCTTCACTTCTTTGGATCGCAACTTGGTGGCCTGCAAGTCGCGCTCAAGCTCGTCGGGTCGAGAGTTTGCTTGGTCGAGCGCTGTCTTCAACTCCAGCACCTGGGCCAGTGTTTTGCGCAAATACGACTCGGACTCCACGCCGTGTTCACCGTCACTTGGATCGATGAAACCCGCTCCGTTGCATGCACGACACTGAATCAGCCGCACCGGATCACTCGACAATCGCCGGTGATGGAACAACGAGACGGACCGGCCAATACTGGAGGACTGTGCGCCATCTGCCGTTACCAAGTCACTTTGTTACTCTCGTCGCCATCGTGCACTAAAGCCGCCATCCAGCGGATCCACCGCATCCAACTGGATCAGTAACGCTTCTAGCCCTCTCGACACGCGGTCTTTCTCCTGTCTCGCGCCCGCTTCGACCGCGTCCCAGATCAAATCGTTGTTCAGCACCTAGAGCACGGCATCTCCGACATCCTCCCACGTGCATCGGGACTTGTACACTGCGTCGATGACCCGCTGACGCTCCGTGAGTCCATTCTGCGCGCTGAGGAACCACGAATCGTAGAACTCGTCCGACCGGAGCTCTTCGTTTTGATGCTTCAGCTGTAGCACCTGCTCCTGCAGCTGCTGGCATTCCAACCTACAGGCAATAACACAGATCAGAACGCGAGTCTCACCACTGAGCGCCTCACTGCCATTTAACTCGTACATGGCTTCTCTCGCTCGCTCTTCCCACTTGTCTTTTTCTCGACGCACGCTCGTCGGTCCGCCGTTCTCCGCACTGCTGCTTTTCTCTTCGTGCTTGGTGCTCAAGTGCGAGCCAACAGTAGCTGCACCAGACGCGCCCGCACCCATGGCAGTAAACCCCGACGCCTTGTCTTTGCCCATGGAGATCGTCGCGATCGCGTCGTCGAGGACCTTGAGCGTCTTCGGGTCGTTCTTTTGCTTGTTCACCATGTCGCGCAGCATGAGCAGCTGCTTGTAAAAGTCTTTCCGCAGCTGGTTGTTCTCGGCGATGCGCCGGTCGAACTCCGACTGCCAGTGCGCGACTTCGCTCTCATGTGTCGCGTGCTGCTGCTGCAGCGTCTCCACGTGCTGGTTCTGCGCGTGCAGGAGCGCTTGCTTGGCGCCGAGTTCTGTCTGATAGCACTCGTGCATGACGTTCATGAGCGCGGTCTCTCGCTCTTGGATCGCTGCAGCGAGCACCGCGTCAAAGCACTCCTGCATGCCAGCATCAGCGCCATCCTCTGGACCCACCGCGCGTCCACGCGCCCATGCCTCCGCGACGGCGCGGAACAGTGCAGTGTTATTGGCTTTCTCGAGCGCGAACTGCGGGCGCTGCGTCGTGAACTTGAGCGTCGCCGCCAACGCAGCCGCGTCGCCAGCAGAGTTTGTCGCCATCGTGCGCTCCTCTCCTGCGTCTTCTTCTTTGTTATCCCCGAGCTCCGCGCGCGTGCGAAGGCGTTCACGTGGGCGCCATTATTATGCTCGCGCCGACGCGGCCAGTTGTTGTCCGTCTTAGAAACGTTTCGTCTTCCTACTATTTTCGTAACCTGTCTGTCAGTCCGTCCACCCCCCAAATGTAACGCTCGAGAGAATCCAAGATCAGACTACATGCGTACTTTTTTTGATACAGTGATCGCTTTTTGAATTCATGAGTCGAGTCTTGCTGTTGATAACGTACTTACTCGACGCTATACAGTACAAAGTACGGTACTGCTGCACTGCTCTGTTGAACACGTTTTTAACAGGAACATTCGGACTTTAGTGCACACGGTAACAAATACCTGTAGACGGTAACAAATACCTGTAGACGGGATGCGGTAATAAACATCTGTAGATGGTAATAAATACCTGTAGACGGTAATATATGTGCCAGTAGGTGGTAATCTACTATTTCTAACGCAAATGATGTGATTCTTTGCCCGCTCATGGACTAGATCCAGCGAAATACAACGCGTTTACTGGCTGGTGGGA
>JAADVP010000468.1:0-21010 GCA_023335675.1 Globisporangium solare | reverse complement strand
GGTCCAAAGGTCGCAGCCTCTGATACCACAGTTGGTGACGAGGAAGCGAGTGGAACAGCGTGATCGTATGTATATGTAAGGAGCTCTCCTGTAGGATAGCTCAGTGTTCATTTGGAGTTCTGTATAACAAGTTGCGTGATCTAATAAGAGCAATAGGGTGAGTGCGTTATCAAACATGTGTGCGTGACGCCCTTTGTCCAGTAATAGAAGCGATGCGCGTCGGCGTGTGAGAAACAACTACTGAACACCATTCGCCTCCTTCCTCGTCCATGACCGAGAGCGACCGAGCGATGACAGTGAGCGGCTCTCCGTCGACGACGTCTTCCTCCATGGCTGCGTTCCTGCCGCCCGCTGGCGGCGCCGCCACCACCGAAGCCACGAGCATCAAGGTGTTTTGCCGGCTTCGGCAGTAAAACCAACTCGAGAAGCGCGAGGGTGCGACCGAATGGTAAGCAACGAGTGTGCTAGTGATGCATCTGCGGCAATGCCACTGACGAAGCGTTATGCCAGCTCGACGGTCATCGATGGCCGCACGATTTTTCTGCGCAACGAGCGCTGCGACGTCGATGAGATCCGCTGCACATTCGACCGCGCCTTTGACGTCGACGCGACCCAGGAAGAGGTGTACGAGCACACGGCCAAGCCGTTAGTGTCCGAGTTCCTGCAGGGGTACAACTGGTGCGTTGCAGCACTTGCTGCGGCCGAGCCCCATGGCTTTCGCTCACTCTTTTTCTTCTTCTTCTTACTATCGTTGTAGCACCATTTTCGCGTACGGTCAAACTGGTTCGGGCAAGACGCACACGATCCTGGGACCAAAGGACGGCGTTCAGGTGAAATCCGAGGAAGAAGGCGGAATCATTTCGCGCGTCGTCAAAGATCTCTACAAGGAAGCCGAGAAAGTGCGCGCTGTGGCAAATCCTGCGGGCGCCGACAGGACCGAGCTCACGGTCTCCTTTGTCGAGATTTACATGGAGCAGATCCGCGATTTGCTTGTGTCGTCGTCTGCTGGCAACAGCAGCTCGTCGAATGCTGCAATGTCCTCAGCAGCGTCCGTCGCTGGCGGACTCAAGATTCGCGAGAACTCGCAGCGAGGCATCTACATTGAAGACATGACCCAAGTGCCAAGCGCGACGGAAACGGCGACGATGGAGCTCGTGAAAGCAGGCATCCTCAACCGCGCCGTGTCCTCCACGCGGATGAACAAGGACTCGAGTCGAAGCCACAGCATCCTGATCATCTCGTGCACCCGGAAATCGCTCAAAAACACGCTCGTGAAGCGCTCGAATATGTTCATCGTCGATCTCGCGCGCTCGGAGTTTGTCAACAAGACGCACGCATCCGGAAAAGTACTCCAGGAGGCAAAGTCGATCAACAAGTCGCTGTCAGCGCTCAGCAACGTGATCAAAGCGCTCGTGGAGGGCAAGAAGCACGTGCCGTACCGGGATTCCAAGCTCACGCGCATCTTGCAGGATTCGCTGGGCGGATCCGCAAAGACGTGCCTCATCTTGGCGGCATCGTGCAGTTCCTGCAACATGCCCGAGACGATTTCGACGCTTCGGTTCGGGCTGCGAGCCAAGGAGATCAAGAACCCCGTCGTCGTACAGCAAAAGCAGGAAAGTGGGTCTGGCCCTGGACCTGGAGGCATCTTCAAAGAGTTGTATCAGCAGTCCATGGAGGAAATCGAAGAGAAGAACAAGAAAATCGACGAGCTGCAGCGACTTCTCTCGGCAGTGTACCAGGAAAACCAGCAGCTCACGGAAGACAATGAGCAGCTACATCGTGTCGATAAGCAAGAAGACGAGAAGGAGGCTACAGCAGAGACTGACACCCAAGTGAGTAGCGACGACCAAAAGGATGGCGAAGGCAGCGACGATACCAACGACGGAGATAATGTAGACGATGATGCAACGAGCGACGAAGACGAGGAACTAGAGCTTGCGTTGCGTGGAAAAGAAGAGCTCGCGCAGAAAGATGTGACGCTGGTCGAGGAAAACAAGCGGCTTTTGCACGTGCTGGAGGCGCTCGAGGGAAAACTTGACCAAGTCGCCGCGGATTTCTCTTCGGGAAAACCGATTCTAAGTCTGCACTCTGGCCACCATGGTAAAGCAGAGGAAGCAACGACAGCGGTATCATTGGAGGCTTCAAGGTCGCCTGCATCTGCTTCTCTTGCTGCTGCGGATGAGCGCGGCCACACGCTGTCGCTGAAGGTCTGGTTACAAAGCGACAAGTGGCAGTAGTCGCTTGAAGCGCGCCTGGAACTTGAGCTCATCGAGCCGAGCGATGGCACGAAATCGTCGGAGCATAGTCCAACGACACACTTTGGCGCTGCTCAAGTGATCGCTCGTGGAGACCAGTACGTCGCAGGTAACCTCAGCAGCCTGGTGTCGGCGTCGTTATCTGGATCGGCTGGCCAATCGATCAAAGCGTGTGCGAGCAACACGGATGCTACTCCGTGCGTGCGTCGTGTTGACGCTGAGGCGCTGTCGCGTCAGATCGTCGAGCTGAAGTTGCAGCTGCACTACTTGAGCGAGAGCACGAAGCAGTCGCTGGACGGCGACACGTACGCGATCGTGATTGAAAACGCCAAGCTCAAGACGCGCATCGAGGAGTTCGAGTTCCAGACCAACCTGAGCACCGTGACGTGCAACCAGCTCGAAATGAAGAATCGCGCATGCGAGACGCGACTCAGCAACCAGGAGACGCACATTGGTTGCCTCCAGAATTCGCTGCAGGAGTACCAGGGTCTGTTCAAGCAGCAGATCATTATGTCGCAAGAGAAATGCCGCTTGCTCACGGACGAACTCGAGTTCTACAAGAAGCTCACCAAGTGTGGACAGCAGAGCTCGCAGCATCTCGGTCTCTCGTCGTCCTCGCCAACGAAGCACGCCAACTCTCCAAGTCCGCGGAAGCATCGCACCCACGGGGCAGGTACCTCGCCGACTCGCTCTGCTTTGCTAGTGTCTCCCGCGAGTTCGTCGCTGTCGCCGTCATCTTCTTCATCGTCGCTCTTACCCTCATCGTCGAGCTTGACGTCCGTGCTGTTCCCTGAGCCAGACCAGGACCCACTCGGAGCAGGAAGCAGTCCATTCGGTCTCTGGCGTGGCTTTGGGAGCATGTACAAGCCAACGCGAAGCCCGAGTGTGAGCGAGGTGGAGATCGAACTCGCCGAGAAAGTGACCCGCTGCTCCTCGCCGTCGCCATTGCAAGCCAAAATGCTGCGGCCAATCGTGAAGCCCATTGTGCCGTCGCCGGTTCCTGTTGGTGGGAGCAGCAGCATGAGCGCATCGCAGCCGCCGCGTCAGAGCTTTTCGCCGTGGATCGTCAACGGCTTCGAGACGTCGCATCGAGTGCCGCTGCTGGCAAGAGCTGTGCAAGACGCCACGCTGGACGAACTCGCAGCCCCGATGGAGATACACGGAGAGTACATCAAGTGATTCATTCAGGAAAATAAAATACAAACTGCTCCTTCTCACCGTTGTGCACACACTTTTTTATCACCTGGAAGTCGGGACAGGCTCAGCAAACTGGACAAATCACATGCTCAAAACAAGTTGAGCCGGTAGTTCAACGTGATCTAAAAGATGTCGCATGCTCACTCGATCACCGATGTCCCGTTCTAGCTGCAGGGTGCTTCGGCACGAAGCAAACTGAGTTTCGTGTCTCCCTGCTCGCCGAAAGCGATCGAATGGGCTTCGCGGTCTCGAAGAAACCCTTACAACGAGTGCACTATTCGAGCAAGACCAGACGCTTTTCCGTACACACTTTCGCAAGCATTCGAATCAATTAGAATCCTCTTTTTTGTGTCTTGTCTTCATATAAATCCTGGTTCGGTTTCTCTTGTACCGGGCGGCATCTCTTATATCTGTCGAGTTCGCTTTAGTTTTCGCCGGCGGATTGACTGGCTGATGGTACGCTCTTCTGTGTCTTCTGCTCGTATTGCGCGCGCGTCCAGGTCTTCATCTGCAGCGCGTGGATGCGGGTCATCTCCACCTTCAGCACATCGTTCACGCGGCGCTGACGCTCCAGCAACGATTGCCCTATAAAGGTATCCATTCCAACCATGCATCATTCGGTTTCCCAATACTTTCCACATCCACCAGCAATGGAGCCATCGCAGCAAGCGCCTACTACGACGCCTGCAGTAACAGGACAAGAAAGAAAGAAAGAAAAAAACACGCACCTTCAAAGCCGTCGTGCACGACGATCAAGCTGAACTTGCTCCCGCAGCCATCCGAGAGATCTTCGGCCTCGACGTGGATCGCTCCAAGTTCCTACGCAAAGAAGAGAAGATGTACAGAGAGAGCGTCAGTCAACCTCCTGAAGACCCACAGTCGGCGAAAGAGCGCGCAGACGCGCCGCTGTCGCGCCTGCACCTGCTTGATCTTGTCTTCGAGGTGCGCGGGGGTCACGACGCCCATCGTTTCGGTCTGCTGGCGTTCTTCTCGTGGAGCTTTGCGTCCTTGGCGGCTTGATTGCAAATGGCGGCGTTGCGGAAGCCACAAGCCCCCGCGCGACCAACACTCTGTTGCGTCCTCATAAAACCTCTCTACCAATTCTAGGAGAACCCCTGATATTCGATTTTAAGAGGTTTTTGCTGACTATTTGCTTTGCTCTTCTTTCGAAGCAAACAAACCGTCCAGTGGCGCGATTCGCTTCTCTGGCGGCAAAGTACCGGCACAAGATGCGCCGTGGTGTCAGTAGCCGCTGACCATTCGACCTGCTGTGCGGGTACACACAGCATACAGCGCGGCTCTACAATGCATTGCGAGCTGTATTATACTGAACAAGAGTGCATTGCGAGCAGCTACGAGGCGGGGCTGACACGATGGATCCAGTGGTGCTGCTGGGCTTTCTTGACCGCAAAACGCACCCACTCTTACTGAACGTGGTACAAGTGTAGACGCGCAGTGCGACTTGCCCTGCTCTGTGCGTCACGCTGTACACACGAGACTCGCCTTCACTTGACCTTTCCAGTGCGGGGGAGGGGTGAGCTCGGTCGATCTGGGCGCATCTGGGCTCACAGGCACGTCCAGCTCGTCCTCCCGCGTACCTCATCGCTTCGGGCGTCAGGTGACACTGTCATGCTGAAGCAAACAAATGAGGAATGCGCAATTGCACCCCACAAAGAAAAATACGAAGCGATTCTGGTGGTGCTGCGTAACTTACATGTACTAAATCAGTTTGGAAACTGAAAAAGGCGTAAAATACAACCCAATGAACACAAGGTGCACTTGTAGAAAAAACGTGTACGTACCCCTCTGAGTTCTCGAGTTGAGAGCGTAAACGCGGATGACGCGCAAGTGTGTTTCTATGGCCATGACCTGAGGTTCATGCCACTGAAAGCCAGATCACGGGAGCTTCGCAATCTTAGCACAATAACACCACTTCTACATGTGAAGCTCTCCACACTGCAGCAAACCCAGGAGCACAGATGCATGCGGATCCTTTCTCGCTGAGGTGCGTCGCAACCCAGTACTTGTTTGTCTTACGGGTACTCGGTTTTCAAATCGATTCTCGACACACTGAACGAAGACGAGTATTTCAGCGTTAGGTGCGGATGTTCTTCATGGCGCACACTGATGAGATGCTTTGTGTAGGGGGGGTTGCTGACGCAGCGTCGCAGATCTTTTTGAGTGCGGCAAAGTCCGCCACACAAAGGTGGAGGGACCCCACGTCACAGAGAACGGATGCGCGCACTCCCTGCAAGAGGGATTAAAACCAGGATTAACCGATTTCAACGGTGCCACCACTCATTCTCCAGCGCCCGAGAACGCATGCCGTAACATTTTTTTTCTTCATGATTCTCACATTCGTTGCGATTTCTGTTAATCACGTAAATGCGGACGCAACAACTTTTAATTACGGAGAGGATCCGTACAAAAGTGTATTTGTTATTGACGACAAACACTACTGTACCTTCCACATTTATTGTGGTTGAGTCAGTCAATCGTCAATAGAAAACGCGGAAGAAATGGTCCGTTTTTGATAACGCATGCGTTTCGTCGTGATTGAATTCCGCTAGTCGTCCCGTGTCATAATTCCTTCGTAATTGATTTTTGCGTGTCAAAGCGGCATCTGATTCCTGTATTTACGACCGCAATCCATAAACACGAGCGGCTCAGATGCATCCACATCGGATCGGCGTGTACCCTTCCCACCGGTACACATGACCCTTTCAGTGCGCTCTTTCCACTATTTTGGCGGGGGTGAAGGCGGCCGATGGATATGACGAAGCGTCACGAGGGGGCGCGCAGTCGCCCAAGGGACAAGCCGCGGGGCCGCTCACAATCAGATCCGCGGCCTCCGAGACACATCACGACTTCTCCGCCGCACTAGCTAGGGAACCAGGAGAGAGAGAGAGAGAGAGAGAGAGAGAGAGACCACAGGCCCGTGGTTTCTCGCGCAGCACAAACAGCATCGCTTCACGGTGGCGAGCGTCAAGATCGCGGCGCTCGACGGTTCGTCCTTGTGTGTGTACTCCGTTTGCCCGTTCTTGTTGTAGAGCAGAAGAGGCGTGTCGTTGTCGTCGTACAGATAGCAGAGCGTCATGCGTCACAGTAGCAGTCATAATAGTGCCAGTCGGAAGGCCAAGCTGTCGTCGTCGTCGTCGTCGTCTGCGCCTTCATCTGCGTCTGTTCGTTCAAACCGAGCTGGGGGTGGCGCCGGTATTCCGTCAAAACGCGTCTGGAGCGTTGGAGAGTCTGTGTTGGTCAAGTCCAAGGTGAGTAGTAGTCCCGTGGCATCGTATCCCATTCCGGCGACGGTCGGCCGCGGCCGATTCGGCGCGGAAAAGTCCAGCGACTACGATCGAGTGGTGCGATTGATATATTTTACGAGAATGGAGAAGTCGAGGAGCGCGTCGGAAAAGATCGCATTGAGGTAGATGCAGCAAAGGGCTCTAGTGCGCGGAAGACGTCACCGACGTCCGCAGCGTCAATGGCATCAGCTCGTGGCGCTGCGAGTTCACAAGTCAAAGCTTTACCAAAGAACGCGTCATCCTCATCTCGACTGGCACCGGCATTTAAAGCAACGAGCAAAGCGACGGCACAGCAGTCACCATCGACTAGCTACGCTCGGTCGCCGTCAGCGGCTGGTCCGAGCAGCCGTGCGACTAATCTGTCCATCAATACTCAAGAGTATCCGAGACAGGAGCAACGAGCAGCAGGATCCAAATCTCAGCCGCTGCAGCAGCAACAACAGCGTGGACAATCGAGTACGAGTGGTCGACATGACCAGGGCATGCTCCAGAGTGCTCGTAACGACGAAGAGGATGAACACGCGATTCTGTTCTCCCCCGCAGCGAGCACTAACCTCGCGTCAGCAGCCCCACAACGTCGAGCCAAGGCGGCTGATGTGAGTAGCTCAGCTGTCGACCGTACGAACGCCCATAGTAGCTCCACAGCGCCGCTCAGTCGTGCAGCAACAAAGAGTGCAAATGCAGCGCGCAAACCGAGCGCAAGTAAGTACTCCGACATGGGCGAAGCACTCGCGGAGAACCAAAAGCAGGTCGCGGAGATTCTCGGTCGGATCAGCAAGAACGCTAGCGATGCAACCGCCGTGGCGAGTCCCTCTCTTTTCTTCACGCGCTATACGAAGCCGCTTTGTGCTGTTAGAATTGGTTCCTGTGACGGCTAGGAGTGATTGATTACCACGCGTACATTTCTTTGCTCTGTAGAAAAATCCGTTGTCACAGCTACTTCGCGTGATCCGGTTGGCTCCGCAAGTCACGGCCGAGTGTTTGCACCAGCAGCAGGGAGAGCTATTGCTGCTGTAAACCATCCGCTCGCACACGTCGCATGCAGTGCTCTTATGCTATGGGTGTGTGCTCATGCGCAAGCTCTGCCACCTCAGCATTGAATCCACGGATCTCTTCGTGCGCCATGGTATCGTTGACATCCTGGCTGAAGCCTTGTCGCGCTTTCCAGAAGACGCGGTTTTGCAAGCTTCTGCGTGCGGTTGCCTTGCGGTTCTCGCACAGTCCAGCAACGCCAGCAAAAACCTGATGCTGAAAAGCTATGGCGACAATCCCAATGTGGTCCAGCTTGTTCTCAGTTCGCTCGCAGTTCATTGCGAGTACTCGAGCCTGACGCGCCAAGTCCAAATCTACACCTGTGAAGGTAAGTGGCGACATAACTATCTGTTTGCAGTGGCAGACGCATCGCTTTGCTATGCGCATGGGATGAGTAGCACGCTAACGTCGCATGTGGTGGTGCTGATCGAGTTGAGCGATTATGGAGGCAGCGCGACTTCAACTGCTCTAATTGGAAATATCACGGATCAAGCGACTATGTCCACGATGGAGCTGTTCGTATCCCTTCTCCGTCAAAGCGTCGTCCGCGAAGACAAGAAAGTCATATGTGTCCTCGGTGCTCTCTTGCTCTGGTGTGTCGCTTGCTCGCTCACTTCTCTGCGCTCGATCCAGTTATTCTAACTGCGTTGTGTATTGCCTGCTACCTTATCAGTCTTGCGACGAATAGCACCCTGGCAGCCGATAGCCTCCGCGAATATGGCGCAATTTCGGATCTGTCGGTCGTCGTGGCCAAATATCCAATTGACGAAGGTACCGCATATTGAAAACGTGGTTGCTCCACTACACTGGTTCTCTCACAAAGCGCTAAACGTTTATGGTGCTTATCTTGCCCAACGGGACAGGCATTATTCGGTTTTCTGCGGCAGCCTTGCGCGAAATCGCTGCGACAAGCCTCCACCATTCACCTCCCAGGCGAATTCACCAAACTGCTCGCGTGATTCTGGATGACGAGCTTTGCCACGCACAGGCATCAGCGGAAGCAATGGTCTCGCCACAGAGATACCCTTCTGGGGGCGACGATGCATCGTACACTGAGCGCGGACGCGCTACGTCGCCAATGAGGGGATCGAAAGCTTCGGGTCCTCGAACCGCAAGAAACAGCAGTCGTGGCCGTTCAAAGCCCCCGACAAGTCGATCGACGACAGGAGCGACTTCAGCTACCATCGATTCGGGTTCGTTTGGACACTTTTCTTCGACTGTTGGCGATACTCCAGGCGCGTCTTTCTTTACGGCGACGCCTGCAGAGCTTCTTGCCGAGTTTCGTGGCCAGCCGTCCTCGAAACTTCAGCCCCTGCGAGCGCGGGAGGAACTCACGAAACCAGGGGGTCTCAAGAAGCGCGCATCGTCGAAAGCGATGGAAGAGCGAGATCGTTTGTTGCTAAAAACTTACGGAAACCCATCGTACGCTGGACTGCAGCCGAGCGCCAAGACAAACCGAAGCACGTCTCCTGCACGAGGTGGCCCGACTGTCGATTTTGGGCTTGGCTCCGACACAAGCCGCTTTAGTCCGCTTCGCAACAACTATATTGTAGCAAGTGAAATCGACGGGCCACGTTTTGTGATCCCACCGCCACTACCGTCGTCGGAAAAGTCTGGTGAGCAGTACACTTCAGTGGCTGGCGTGAAGATGATGCGTACGCCCTCGGGTCGTCTCACGCCTCTCGTAAACGAGCAAGTAAAGATATCGACGGCTAGAGTGCCGAGCGCAGCGGGATCAGGACCAACTGCACAATCTGGTTGGGTTACAGATTCGTCACTGGAAACCGATCGACCTCAAGCCGCGGTAGTGGTGACGAAGACGAAAGACGCGGAGTATGGTAGACAAGGAGGAGTAAACGCTGCTGCGTATCCCATGTATGATGCTCGATCGTCGTCTAGTGCGCGATCGAAGTCTCCATTACCGACAGCCAAGAAGCGCGCCACAAACTCCAGATCCAAGTCAACGTCTCCGAAAAGCAGAGAAAGCCTCCCGCAGCGACATGGTGTGCAAGAGTACGCCGAAACACCCGCAGACGAGACCCTCGATATGAGTCAGTCCATGGCCGAGTTTCATGAGTTCGCCCAGCAGTTACTGAAAGAAGAAGCCAGAATCTCATCTCTGTTTCCCAAAACAAGTCCAAAATCGCCTGGTGTCGACAGGATGTCGTTTTCGGGTAAGCTTCACAAGATGATCGAGTTTGCCGAGTCATCCATGTGCGAGCGCAGCGTTAGACCAGATAATGTGTTAGCTGACCCTCCTGTAGACGTTGCTGACGGAGTTTCGTCTGGACCTCCGAAAAAAGATGCCGGTATCCCTGGAGACAGCGTGGAGCTTCCTTCGGTACAGAAGCCATCGCCGTCAGCGAGAATTCTATTGGTTGCAGACGGTAAACCGACAACGGAGCAACCCAGCACGCCGAAAGCCAAGGGGTCTGGCTACAAGCAATCACGTTCGCCTGCGTCTACTCTTCGCAAACCCCATTCGGCTGTTTCGTATCAGCACCAAAGCGAGATTCCCTCTCCAATGCTACCGGATCTAAAGAGCCGTGTTCCGTTTGGCTTTGACGAGGTAGAGACGTGCATTTCGTCGCCCCGCCTAGTCGACAAGGCTTCAATGCAGCTGGGGGCTCCAGTTGCATCGGCTGACGATCAGGATTTGGAGGCTATCCACCTTTCTGAAGTGCTTCCGGAGTCAACACCTTCTCACGACGAAGCAACTTTGCCGAGCCAAAGCTCATCGTGGGATGAAGTCCACATCCCCGAGGAGGTTGTACCAGAAGAGATTACCGAGACTGTCGTTACTGAAAACAACACTCAGCAAACAGCATTGACGGCACAGGACGAAGAAGAGGTGACTGTGGAAAACATCGCCGGCGCCGGAGATCCAGAGGTGACAGCTACGAAGGCAGCAATGGAAGAGTTTATGGAAATAGATGCTCCTATCATCGCAAAAGAGATAGTCGGAGGATCTCCAACAAAAGCTCCGATGTTGCTGCATTCGGACAGCAACGATGCAACCAGGTTTACCCCAGAAGAAGACACCAAGAGTAGCTCTCCCGTACTTGAGGACGCAGCAGGGCGCGAAACTGAGCAAGGCATGCTCGCAAGTGGAGAAGATACAACTGAGACAGAGGCGGCTCTGCTGTTTGGAGAAGAAGATGCAATTGAGTCAGTGCCGCCTTTGATGCTTGGAGAAGAAGAGGCTACTGAGTCAGTGCCACCACTAGAAACTGGGCATGATCCGAGTCGGTCGAGCGCCAATCTCGTTGCTCCTCCAGCCGAGAAGGCGCAAAGCGATTTCGATGACAGCTCGTCGTCGGCACCAACCGATTCCTATGAGAGGGTCGCACTCTTTGAGCCCGAAAGTGCTGCTGAAGAGATGACGAGCGCTTTGGTTGACTCTGAGTTCACAGCGGGATCAACAGCAGCTGAAGACTGGATCGTCGTTCACTCTGACTTGCGAACGTCTGAACCACGCGACAGCATCGACCTGGAGTCAGAAGCTGAATCGAAGGATGGGACTTACGTGGAGTCGCCGAGCGCAGTCGATATCGATCAAAGTTCGACTCCTTCTGCAGATGCTGAGCCTGAGGAGCCAATTTCTTCAATGAATGATCAGCTACTTGATGCCGTGCACGATACCGAACACATTGAAGATACGGAAGTGAAGATTTCGGAAGCAGCGGATGCGTTGACGAAAAACGATGCACCGGAATCTGCCGCTAAAGAAAATACTCCGCCATCGGAAGCAACTGATGAGGGTGCAAACTTGCTGCTTGATACCGACGAAATGGGCCAAGTTGAGCTTTCTGCGGAGACTCTGGCAGACCCTGTTGCGTTGAAGGGAGATGACTCACTGTATGTTGTCATGGATTTGGACATTGTGCGGACTCTGACGCATTCGTACGCCATGTGTGGGGTCGAGAATGCACTGATTGAGATCGAAGTTCGTCAAAAGATTCAAATGCTGATCCCTGGAATCATCATGTCTGAAGATGCAGCTGACCAAGAGGTGCAGATTGGCGAAGCTGCAACTACTGAGCGCGCTGATGACTTGGATGAAGATGATAACAAGGCGGGCAAAAGTAATGATGCGGCATCTTGCTCAATGAGGGAGGGCGAAAATGCCTACGAGAAGATTCATATCCAGTCAGAAGATGCAGAGGTTTGTGTTCAGTCTGCGGTTGCTATCGCTGCTGCGACGGACGCGATTATCTTGTCGGCGTTGCAAAGCGTGGTTGATGGGTTATGCTCTCCAGACAGTTTGACTGAGTCACTCGTAGCAGCTACGACCGATGAAGTGATGACAGCCAACTTGCGCCAGCAAATAAGCGAGCAAACTCCGGTGGTTGTGCCTGAGAAGGAAAAAGGGTACAGGGAAGCAGCACCGAGCAGTCCGCGTGTAGCAGAAGATGCGCAGGAGATCGAGCGCAACAATTCTTCTGACGAGTCTGGCGGTGACCAGATATCTGTTCCGTTAGCGATTGAGATCCAAAGAACTGTCGGTGCAGTCATAGCAACATCCCTGGGAAAAGTGATTGCGAATCTACCACGATGGGCAAAGAGTAGCTTGCAGCAAAGCGTGATCGACGACGCAAATTGTCCCGAGAATCAGCTCCAAGAAGAAGAGGGCGCTGACGAAGAGAACCAAACGGAAGACCTTCTTTCGCAATCCATGGAGTTATCCATTCGGCAGCACGTAAACACGATCGTTGCTTCGTGCTTGCAAAACGTAATCTCGACGGTACAGACGCAGGAACATCGCCGATTGACTATTGGCGTCGCCAAGGGCGATCAACCTCTACTTCCCGACTCACCAGATATGAGCACACAGGCTGATGAAACCAATGTGGCCGAGCGTGAGGAGGCAGACTGCTTCGGAGACACTGAGGGCGGCTTGATTCCAGTCCAACTAGCGATAGCAACTCGGAAAAGCGTCAACGGAATCATAGCGATGTCACTGGAGAACGCCATGGCACGCTTCTTGCCTGATACATCAGTGGGCAGTTTCCAAAACACTGAAATGCCAGCCACTGTCTGTCATGAACAAGTCCAGCGTGATCAGAGTGAAGAGATTGTGGCGCCCCAGCTGGAGGCCGCGACGGCCGACGAGCAACTGCTTGTTGAGATGTCCATTGCAATTCGACGGAATGTCAACGGGTTAATCGCGATGTCGCTGAAGAATGTGCTCGATGGATTGTCGAGTCCGCTGGAGTCAAAGAAGAGCCAGCAACAGCAACAAGAGTCAGAGGTGCTGAAGCTCACGTTTGAGCTCGAACCTCACCATATGATTCAGCCTCTCGATTCTGATCTCAAGATCTCGACAAAGCCGCATATGCTCATAGGGGAAAACGGTCCAGAAGAAGAGCCGTTGTCGGTGCAAATGGCGATCGCAGTCAGCCGCAGCGTGGGTGGGATTATCGCCGTGTCGTTGGAGAAAGTCGTTACGAAGCTGTCGTCCAACCAGATGCTGGAAGAACTCAATCCAAATGAAGAGCTACTGTTGGCGAAGACACCTTCTTCGGAACAACCAGTACTGCCAGAATTGATTGAGATTCGTTCTGGACGAACTTACGATTTGACGGAAGACCATCTTGCGCACTTCAAGGATGGGAAGCCTCCAGTTGACGACCAACCAGAGACCGTTCACGAGACCCAAGGCAGCGAGGTCGACGATGGTGGGCTCTCTGTTTAGACGGCAATCGCAATTCGCCGCAGCATTTCCGCTGTTATTGCAGTGTCGCTGCAAAATGTACTTGAACAACTCCAAGATTCAACGGCTCCATCGCTAGAAGCCTCGGATGAAAACGCGAGTGCGCAGTCTCATCGCTCACCTGAAGGCGAAGCAGGCCACGTCGTTGTAGACCAAGGAATCTCGGATCATACGCTCGGCGAGGTTATATCACCAATTAGCAGTGTGTTGCAAAGTGAGTTCGATGAGCAATTGTCTGATCCATATTTACCGGTTTCCGTTGCGATTTCTCTCCGGAGAAATGTCCACGCGATTATATCTGTTGCCTTGGAAAAGGTTCTGTCCGAGCTTAGTTCGCAGGACGCACCAGGGCTCGATTCGATCCCAAACAATGCGTCCAACCAAGCTGACCAAGACTTGAAGACGACCGACGTTGAGCACGCCAATGCAGACGCAACATCATTACCGCCATCCTTACGAACCTGTTCTCAAGAGGATGTGTCCATTCAGATGGCAATCGCCATTCGATGGTCAGTGAGCGGCATGATTGCGCTAGCCGTTGAAAAAACAATCAGGGGCGTGGCAACCACCGTCAACAAGCAACTCATCGAGAGCGCTCAAGTGTCTGACGGCACTGATGAGACCTCGCAGGACACAGAGCTGACCAACACAACGACAAATCCAATCGAGGCTCAGGCTGCTGTTCTCAATGCTGTCCTTGACGCACTAGGAGAGGACACTACTACCGACGACCAGCGCGAGGTGCAAGATTTGGAGAATGAGATCTCGGTTGATATGGCTGTCGCGATTCGCCGCACTATGAATGGTATTATTGGGATGGCGTCGGAGCGAGTCTTGTCAGAAATCGCAGAGCGTCACTTGGAGAGAGAAACCGGACAATGGGCTATTGAAAACGGCAAAACCATTCCTTCAGATACGTGTGCTGAGCCTGTTGATGATTCCGAGGATCAAATCGGCGGCGGTGATCTACAAGCACATGAAGGTGGGCCACCAGAGCTTCCCGTTTACATGCCAATAACTATTCGGAGGACAGTGAACGGACTCATCGGATTGTCGATCCAAGCAGCCTTGACGGAAATCACGGCGATGAGGCGACTTTCTCAGACCTTGGCTCCAATCAGTGAAGAGCTGAGAGAGTCTACTCCGCCTGATCTCATCGAAGAAGATAGCGACGAAGAGATATACGAGTACGATGACACCCCCCAGCAACGAAGAGTTTGGGGGGGGGGGTGAAGCGGAGCGGGAAAATACTCCTCGCGCTACAATTGAGGAAGAGGACACCCAGATTTCTGTAAACATGGCAGTTGCGATAAGTAGGACAATCAATGGGATTGTCGCGTCTGCTGTCGATAAGATTCTCTCAAGCTTAGCGGGGGCTGCAAGCACTTGGGCTTCTCCCCAAGTGCACGATCCGAGCCTTGTCGCTGCGCACGTAGTGGATGATCGGAATCAAGATGCTCCTTCGCAAGTTCTATCACCAAGTGCTGTTGAAGACATCAATGACGTCTATGGCGCAGAGGAGGACCCACACGCGAATGTGCAATTGGCTTGTGAGGATGTGTGTGATGGGTCTATGACGGATGCTGCCGTACCGTCGTTCGTGGTGGAGTCCCCAAGAGCGTCACTGGATACGTTTGCGCCGTCAAGCAATTTTGTTGAGTTCCTCGAAGATGAAGACACTACAGTCGGATATGTGAGTGTCCAGATGTCTCTCGCAATTGCTCGATCGGTGGATGTGATTTTGTCAGCAGCACTAAACAACGTGCTGCACATTTCTGGAGTTCGAGACGCAATGCACCTTTCGGGCGAAGATTATCCAAGTAAAAAATCTCTGGCAGAAGTCAATAGGGACGAGGAATACGCAGTCGCGGTGGACAGCATGGCAGACGATCTTGTCGCTGAGGGTAACTTCATCGAACAGTTGCCAGACAACACTGAGCAAGGAATCAGTGTGCAGATGACTTTGGCGATCGCTCAAGCGGTTGGGGCTGTTACTGCAACGGCTATTGAAAGCATTGTGCGCGAGCGGGTTTCCGCTGCAGAATGCTGCGCTTTGAAGCCACTTCAAGAGCCATTCAAAAAGCTTACAAGATCCGCTACCAATGTCCGAGACCAAGAGATAAGCGAGCTGCCAGAAATGCCTCAACGCGAGGGCGGCCACTCGGAGATTTCCACTGATATGCTTCCACTTTCAGAACCTGAAGCTGAGGGGGGCGGTCACTTTGTAAGTGTGCAAATGTCTGTGGCTATCGCTCGTTCGGTGGATGCGATCATTGCAGCGGCTGTTAGAGCTGTGGTGCGTAGTGCGATCGAGTTGGATGAAGTCGTGGATCGTGATGGAGGCAACACGCAATCAGAAAATGTTGTGCACGTCGATATTGGAGCTGACAAGGGGTCTACGACTGACTTCAACAATTTCTTGCCAAATGTTGAATGTGCCGAACCAATCGAGGAGGGCTTAAGTGTGCAAATGGCCATCGCTGTTGCACAGTATGTGGACGCCATGGTTGCGACTGCGACGCAAAGCGTGCTTCAGAGCGTTATCCCAGGCAAGCTGACCGTCGATCTAGTAGAGCATGATGAATCGCGCGTGGTACCAGGTAGAGTCGACCTGATTCCTCAAGTTGAGCAAGATGAGCCGTCCACAAGTCTAACTAGCGAAAGTTTGTTGGCAACAACGAGCGGGATCGAGTTGAACAACGTACCGACTGCTGAATCAGTTGACGCAAGCGTCACGTCAGTGGTGGGCACGCTGCTTCGCGATTTAGTCACTGGGGCATCAGTTCCATGTGAGGAAAATACCAGAGACACCGCTGGCGACCTACTAGCAGACACTGAATCTGCCGCACGAGACTTTGTGAACGCGCGTCACTCAGCATCTGAGATTGTGGAACCAGTCGACATAGGCATCGTCATGGCAATTCTGAATGATTTAATCACCACAGTTGCGAGTTTGGAGACAGTATCAGATGTGGAGGAGAAAACCGAAGCCAGTGGTGCGCATGATGGATTTCAGAATGCAGAGTGTCAAGCATCGACTGCCGAGACTGTTGTTGCGACTGCTCGATCAGTGGATGCAATTACTTTGGCTGTGGTGAAAGATGCTATCTGTGACTTGACGGGCGCAGTTGTTGCTGAGTTTGCCCATGTTGGCTTGAATGATGCTCCAGTGATCTCCGAGTCCGAGGGCTCGTTTGAAGGCACTAAAGCATTGCAGCCTCTGCCGGTCGAGTTTGTCCAGACAGTCGAGGCAGGTAGTCAAGCGCCTGTCAATGACGTTATCAGTGAGGTCGTTTCTTTGGTGGAGGCAGAAGCCGCCACTTTGGCGACGGTCGAAAATGCTCTCAGTGATGTCGTTACTTCGATAGAAGCAGACGCCGCCATTCAATTGTGTGCCAGCGACGTGCTCAGTCACATGGTTGTTTCGGTGGAAGCGGAGGTCGCTACCGGATCGTGTGCCAAATGTGCTCAAAGTGATGTCATTTCGTCGGTCGAAGTAGACTTGTTCGCTGAATCGTGTATAAGCGACGTTTTGAGTGATGTCGTTGCTTCTGTGGAAGACAATGCGGTCGCCGAAATATGCACTAATGGCGACGTTGTCAGCCCTGTGGCTGCGTCGGTGCTAGCTGATGTGGTGGCTGGTTCATGCGTCGAAGATGCTCTAAGCGAAGTTGTAACAGAGAAAGCCCCCGAACCGGGTGTTGAAGATACTCTCAGTGAGATGGTCGCTTCGATCGAAACAGATGCGATCGCGTTGGTGGTTGTCGAAGGCGCTATCAGCGGGGTCATTGCTTTGGTGGAAGCAGGCACCGTCAGTGAGTCGTGTCCTGACGAGGTTATGAAAGATGCGGTTGCTTCGGTTGAAGCTAGTGCGGTCGCTCCATCGTACGCCGACGATGCTCTTAGCGAAGTCGTCAGTGGGGTGGAACCAAATGCGTCCATTGTGCTGCCATGCATCCACGGAGCTATCAGTGAGGTGGCTTCTTTGGTGGAAGAAGACGTGATCAGGGAGTCGTGTGCCGCTGGTGTTCTCAACGAGGTTGTCACTATAATAGAAACAGACGCAGCGACAGAGTCACACACTGGCAGCATTCAGGGCGATGTAGTTGCTGCAGTGGAAGCTGATGTGACGAGTGTGTCGTGCTTCGAAGAACCTCCGAGTGACACTGGTGCTGTGCTAGTAGTTGAAACAGCCTCTGCATCGTCGTGCGTCAAAGATGTTCTTGGTGAAATGGTTACTTCGGTTCAATCGGACGCGATCGCCCTGGCGACTGTCGAAAGTGTGCTCAGTGATGTCATCTCTTTGGTGGAAGCAGACGCGATCATGTTGGCTACTCTGGAAAATCCACTCAGTGACGCTATCACTTTTGCGGAAACAGATATGAACACTGCATCGTATACCACCGGCGCTCTCAGTGAAGAAGTTGTATCGGTCGAAGTGGGTGTGGTGGCTGTATCGTGCGTCGAGGATGCTCTCATCGATATTGTGACGTCGATCGAAACCAACGCGAGCACCTTATCTTGTATCGTCGGCGTTCTCGTCGAGATGGTTTCTTCGGTGGAAGAAAGCACTACCAGCGAATCTTGCGGTGAAGACTCTCTCATCGCTTCAGTGGAAGTGGTGGAAGCAGACGCGACCGCAGAAGGTGCTCAGACTGAGGAAGTTGCTTTGGTGGAAACAGACACTGTCACGGAAACGATCATCCTTGATGCTCTCAGCGAGATTGTCGCTTCGGTGGAAACACTCGCAACTACTAGTTCCTGTATCGACGACGTTCTCAGTGCGATTGATACTGCAGTGGAAGCCAATGCCAGCATTTATCCAGACAGTGTTACCTTGGTGGAGGAAGATGCCATCACGGACGCGTATAACAACGAGGTTTTCAGTACAATTGCTGCTTCAGCAGAAGTAGACGCGGCTGTACTTGCGGCTATTGACGATACCCTCCGCGGTGTTGTAGTTGTTGTAGAAGCAGACGCAGTGACTTCATTGCATACTGTGGACGAAATCTGTGATAACGTTCCCTTGGTGAAGGCGGACACGGTGACGCTAGTGGCTGTCAGAGACACGATTAGTGACATTACTGCTGCAGTGGAAGCGGATGCTGAGAACAGAGCTACTGAGAACGACACGATCAGTGAAGCAGTTGCTTCGATCGTAGCAGGTGTGGATGCTGCGCTATGCGTCGAAAACGATGTCACTACTATGGACGCTTCAGCAGAAGCAGATGCTGCCGATCGAGCAACTATCAAAGACTTTCTTTGTGGGGCAGTCGGTTTGGTGGAAGCTAATGCGACTACTGGATCATTGATCGACGATGCGCATTCTTTGGTGGAGGCGAACAAGGGGCGTGCAGCCACCGCCAGTGGTGATAGCAGTGATACGCTTCGAGTAGTAGATGAAGCGACTACGCACGACGGTTCTGTTTGTATTGATGAAGACCAGCGGCAAATGCCTGAGATTGCCGAGCGTATCCACGATGGCACTACGAGTTACATTCGAGATTTACTCGATGGAATGGTGCTTGCAGTCGAAAGGTATGGTGATTCACCTTCAGCCAGTAATGAACACTGGGAGCCATCCGATTTGCCACGTGGAGCGGACAAGACATCTTCATCGAGTGAGGTAGAAACTACAGTTGAGAAGGTCGACGAGGCGCAGCAAGTGGATATCCAGATGGCGGTTGCTATTGCTCAATCAGTAGAAGCGATTATTACTTGCGGCGTGGCCGCCGCGCTTTCTGCGTCGAGTTCGAGTTCTGTTGACCGACCAAGTGGCTGTAAAATTCCTGATAGCGGTCTCGCTGCTTATCTCGCGGAACCGTCTCCTGCTGAACAAGAGGTCCCAAGCAGCCTAGCCATCACCGCCAACATGACAGCAGCGATTGTCTTAGCGGCTGGAACGACGATTTCAGCAGCAATTGCCAATGTAACTCAACTCCACGAGCCTTCAACGCAGCTGCTGGAAGGAGAAGGCAGTCATCAGCGCGTGATGATGATGGGAAATGAACCAGCAGCGTTAGTTGAAAACTGCCAGCTCCTCGGTGCCGAATTCACATTTGATAATGAGGTACACCAAGATGAGATCTCAGATCAAGCGCAGCACGACATTGGAAATCGTACGGTGCAAGAAGAAACAGCAAACCGTGATGGTGAAAATGAATGGAAGCGAGAAATAGACAATGCCCAGCAGTACGATTCGGATGAAGAGGTCGAGACATTTGACAACGACGAAAGCAAGGCGACCGATGAAGAAGATGATACCACGGGAGCATACGACTACGATGACTGCGAAAGTGCCTCTGAGTCGGACACTACTGAGGATGATGACGGTCGAGAATCGGAAGCAGTAGTGACTTCTCACTCCGGGAACGAACTTGCCAACTCTATTCGACAAGATTTAGACGTAAGAGGGCCATCTACAAAATGAAAGGATTCAACTGAAGAAGGAGGGTATTATGGCGACGACGATTTCGAGAGTATCGATATTGCCGCAAATGAGAGCTTCTCACTCTCTCAGGCCAATTCCCCTCAACACCACGCCAACGACGCAGACGCAACTCATGAAAGCAAAGCCACTCAAGCATTCGCTTCACCGGACCAGGATGATTATGAATTTGAGTTTGACAACGCACTTTATGTTGAAAACGAGCTCGCAGCGACAGAGGAGGACGCGACGGCAGCACCAGAAGGCGAGGCGGAAGAAGCCGAAGAGGCTGCGGTGGCGTCGGACGAGGTGCACGCGGAAGACGCTCCAGTTGATGAAGACATGCCAGCGGCAGCGGATGCGGCTCTGGCTGCAGAGGTGGCCGACGTTGGCGAGGAAGCCCCAGTGTCCGAGGCAGCAGTGGAGGCGGCGGAAGCAGCAGAAGCAGTGGACGCGGCAGTGAACGCGGCGGCACCAGAAGCCGACGCCGAAGGTGAAGCGGTGGCCAAAAAGGCCTATTGAACTGTTGTGATTGAGATGGCGAGGAGGGTCGACCCACAAGGTGGTGTTCGCTGGAGACAGTGAATTGTTGGCGAGTCTAGGTTGATGCATTTGTAAGTACTTGTCGCTCTAATATCCGCTCGGTTCTCGAATTGTTCCTTTAAATGAACTGTGTGCGCTGATGTAGTGGTGAGTGATGTGCATCTGCTTTGTGCGTATGTGTGATTGACTGACTTTGAGCTGTCTAACACGATACGCATCAAGAAAATTGAGTGCATCCAATTCATCCCATTGGTATCCGCGTTAACAAGCACCGTCTCACGTACTTCATAGTGTTCTTAGGCTTTTGAGATGAGTTGAGCAACGGCACGAAATTCGACTACTTTTTTTTCACAAAGTACCAAGCATTAGACAAAGGCAAAACCAGCGGCGGAACCTTTTAAATCTTGGTGTAGATGGCGCCGATGGCGTCAACTGCGTCGCCGGCACGGCCGTGGAAGCCACTGATCTGGAAACCCGCTGGCGCGTACACGGTGGTGCTCTCGCTGGTCTTGGTGCCAGCAGCCACCGATCGACCCGT
>JAADVP010000467.1:0-21052 GCA_023335675.1 Globisporangium solare | reverse complement strand
TTCGTGCATTGCTACTGCGCGCAGGCCACGTGGTTCCCGCTGCAGGATCCGAGTGGAATGCCGTCGCTGAAGCCACTTGGCGAGAGCTCTTCAATATCGACATGTTCGAGACTTCGCGCCGAAAGTTTGCTGGCGAGATCGTGACAGACGGAAAGTCTGTAAGCGTCGTGCTGCGCAAACCAAAGTTCGCTTCAACTGATTGCAAGATCAGTCGTGCAGACTACGATGTAGTTTGGGGTCTGGATCCTGGTCGAAGGGATTTGTTTGTTGCGACCAATCAACTCGGCAAGATTGTGTCTTGCTCTCGTGACGAGTACTACTTTGACACGCACATCTACGAGAGCAATCGAATTATTCCTCACTGGCATAATAGTCGAAAAGAGGTTACGAAGGCGTATCAGTCCATGCCGATAAAGAAGACGGCCTCGCTCAAGGGTTTGAAAGAGTACGTGATCTTTGCGACAGTGCATCTCGATCTCTTATTGACTTTTGCCATGGAAAAGCCATTTCGGAAACTCAAATTTCGGAGGTTTATCAGCATGCAAAAAAAAACTACGCAACATGTGTCTACAGCTGACTGAGACTGCCGGCCGACGCACAATTGTTGGATTTGGCGACCGGAGCGACTGCGATGTGGCAGGTGTGATCAAAAAGAGCCCGTCCGGTCCAGTAAAGCGGTTCGAGCGCAAGCCCCGTGAGTACTGCACAGTGGTCCCTGTTGATGAATATCGGACCAGCAAGGTGCACTCTGATTGCCACATGCCGCTGGTGTATGAATACTCCCAGCAGTTGTGCCGCGATGGTGTTCAAAGATGTCGAAAAATTTACAGTGAGCTCCATTGTCCATACAATAGCTGTTTTGGTACAACTGTAAATCGAGACATCAACGCTTCCCGCAACATTCTCCTCCTTCTCCAGTGTCAAATGCAAGGCGCGCCACGACCCAAAGTGTTTAGTAGAGGAAAAACAATGATTACATCAACGTGTCCACGAGTGCCTCCGGGAGGCTCGTAAAAATCCCCCTAGGACAGCCACATCTTGGCATTTGGGCGAACGACTGAGAACAAGAATGGGGGTAGATCTCAGGAACTTTGTCCAAAGAGGATGAGCTGTAGTGCACAGTACAGGATAGAGCATCTTTAGTGAACAGGTGAGAACTCTATATACCCTATAAATAATAATATTAAATTTGAGGTAATTGTTGCTAAGGACTGAAACATGAGATTTTTTTGAAATCCAAATTCGCGCGCTAAATCAGACTTGTACCATATCATCCCTGTGAAATGCTTCAGTCGCATATGGACAGGAGGCATCATTTGCAAACAAGACACCAAGCGCCCACACGACGTACAAGACCAAAGGATCAAGCAAGAAGCCGGAGACGGATCGTCCTCCCTCGACGCACGTTCGGCTCAATCTCGAGCAAAAGCGCGAGATATGGCTACAGAGTGACAAAAACAAGAGCTGGTCTTTGAAGTCACTAGCACAGTGGGCAAAAAACAGATTTTCTCTATCCGCCGCTCCCTCTCGAGCATTGATTTCTGAAATCTGGCGATCGACGGATCTAATCAATTTGCCACCAGACTCGCTTAAAGCGAAGAGAAGACGCGCTGTCCACTTGGACCACTTCGAGGCGCGTCTAATAGAGACCATGACACTTTTTGAGAGAAAAGCAAGACTCTCCGGTCGAGCGACAATCACGCTGGGAAAACTGTGCGCTAGCCTGTTACAAATACCACCAAGCAAGCAATCCAGCTTCACCAGGACAGGATGGCTTCGCCACTTTTTAGTGCGGTACAATCTGCGCTCCAGAAGGGCACACGGTGAAATCGACTCGGTGAACACGGCGGCAGCACTTGAAGGCGCACAAGCACTTCGCAAGCAGATTAGCCAATATCGCCCCGGCGACGTATTTAATGCCGACGAAGCGGCCTACTTCTACAAATCAGTTCCACAAAAGTCCGTATGCTTGAGGGCAGCCCCGGCATTAAAGCAAAACAAATCGCGCCTTACCATCGTCGTTGGTGCCAACGCTTCCGGGTCCGAAAAGCTGCCGTTGGTGATCGCCGGAAAGTTGCAAACTCCTTTGTGGCTTTGGGAGAAGCCGCCAGAAGCGCAGTACGTTGGGACACGAAAGGGGCGGATGACTGTGACTGTATTTCAACAATGGCTACGCGACCTGAATTCGAATATGAAGAAAACAGATCGGCAAATTCTTCTACTATTTGATAACGCGCCAGTGCACACCGAGCCCGCAGAGAGGCTTTCCCACATTACAATTGCCAGATTACCCAAGAACACAACCGCAATGTTGCAGCCGATGGACCAAGGCGTCATTTCATGGCTCAAGCCTGACGCTGCAAATACCAGGGACGAAGCTGCAGCGCAAAACTTTTTAGAGGGATCAACTTCTCCGTAAGGTGATATCACAATTCTCGAGAGTATTGAATGGCTCGCGGGTTCGTGGAACAAACTTGGTGAATTGACAATCCGAAATTGCTGGAGACATTCAGGACTGGTTGCAGCCAGATTGAAAATTGACAGCATCCTTAACTAACGATAAATCAATAGTAAATCTAAAGTATTTGATTTGAATCAGTATATCTGAGTTGGACAAAAAGGCGCTCTCCTCCACATCGGGAACCCTCCTAAACACGATAAAAGTCAGGTGTTCACTAAAGGTGAGGTGCGCCACACCACCACCACCGACTGGATTACGGCAGATCCCGCGCACGGATTATGCTGGTGACAGCATGCGCGGACGGTTGCTGCATGTGTGTGTGTGTGTGGTCTCCGTGCATCATGGCGTTGCGGAGGGGCCTCGAAGCTTCCTTTTGTCTCGCCCTGATTCAACCCAATGCGCCAGCGAAATGGATTATAGGTTCAAAAATGCGTCAATTATTTAGGATTGCTTCTTATGGAGATAATAGTGGATGTCTAACCTATCGTACAGTGTCGCGCGCAAGACTGTGGGGTGCGTGTGTGTATATGGGGTGGGCGGGGGCGGATGGCGCGAACGCGGAGCTGACGACGGCCTTCAAGTGACGCTCGCATCGGGTGCGGGATCTCTCCCTTCTGCACTAGAAAATAGAAAGAAAAATAAAAAATAAATATCGTCGTCTCTATTCTTCTAACGGCGCCGGTCTTCTTGTTCCATCGCCGAATGCCCCCGCGCTGCGTCGGAACTTGCTTACATCGTCACGGCCACGGCGTCCGCGGTCACGGTCTTGGAGCCCGAGAGCACCTCGTACTGGCACGCCGAGCCGTCGATAAAGTTCGTCGCGTCAAACTTGAGGTACAGCTTGCTCGCGACGGGTCGCAGCGCCGAGTACGCGGCCGAAATGCCGCGAATCAAACCGTGCTCGCTCGCGTCCAGGGACCGCTGCGCGATGCGCAGGTCGTAGCACTTTTCAAACGATCGCACCGAGTACCAGTTGCTCTGCAGGCCGCACACGCTCACGACGCAGTTCACTTGCGAGCGCACGTCGTACGTCACGATGGCCGACTCGATCGGACTCGTCTCCTTGTCGTAGAACACCACGATCGCTTCGTCGCCGTTGATCTTCTCCACAGGCTCCAACGCGCTGCTCGACGTCCACTTGGACACGATCTCCTTGACAGGCGGCGGCGTCGCGGTCTCGGCCGCTTGCTCCGAGCTGCCCGTGATCGTGTTCAAGAGTCCGCGCAGACGGCCGTTGGCGACCTTGGCGTCCTCCGACGCCGTCGCGAACGAGTCCGCGGGCCCCGCCGCTGCGACACCGTGGCTTACGAGCACGAGCTGCACCACGACGGCCGCCACCACATATCGCACGAGGCTCAGCATTCTTGAGGGTTATTTATATCAACAAGCACAGACACGCCGACCGGTTGATCGCTTGTCGCGTGGGGTGGGTGTGGGTGTGTGTGCGGGTGCGGACGAATTCCGAAATGGCTTAGCTTCTGCGCGCGGAGGTTCTTGTCCGGACGGATGGGGCTGGGCGCGCTTCTTGTCTTTTGCGCGCGGAGATGCGAAGGGAGAAGTGAAGCGCCCGATACAAAGAAAGAAAGAAAGCCAAGAGGGAGCACGCGGCTCAACGACAGCCTTCCTTCCCACCCACCCACCGCCGCCGCCGTCCCCTACCCTCGACCCTACCCGACGACAAGGTAAAAATTCACGCTAAGAAAAGCAAGACAAATCAAGAGAAATAGGAGCCTCCATCATTGAATATCCCGCAGATATGGACACGTGTCTCAGAACGATTTATATGCTATGAAACCTGTAAAATACGATATTCAGGGTGCACGCAGGTGTGCCAGCTAATTTTGAGGTGGCGTGAGGTGCTGGATTCTTTTTCTCATGCCGAAGATTGTGGCGCTCGAAAGCGCAGCGCTTCGCGTAATCAACGTGCATTGTGAACCGCTTTTAATAGAGCGCTATCAGCAAACTGAAGCAGTGATTATGGCTGCAATCACACTCCGAATACAAGCGCGCTCCGAAGACTATGTGATTGAGTCAGAGAGAGAGAGAGAGACATGGATCTCGGCGGCCGATCGCTCGGTTGAAAGGTAGACATGGTTTTGACCGCGCCACAATGTGCTGCTGCAGAAAAGGTGGACGGCTGAGGCGGCGTGTTTGTTGTGATTGTGCATGCGGGCGCTTGTTGGTTTTATTGGATACACCCGAGAGGAGCTTCGGCCACCTTCAAGGGACGCAAACGTGGCTGGGCTCGCCTTTCTCTGACCCGGTGCTTTGCTCATTTTGCTCGCAGAGGGGGAAGAGACGTGGGATGTACTGATTCGAGCCCAAGAATGTTGACGCGTACGCCGAGTCCGTTCCAGTCTCTTGGATTAATTGGGCGGTGCATAATCAATTGGACCGACACTCGCCCTGTTTGCCTGACGAGAAATGACTGGTGCATGCGGTATTATGCGCGCAAGAGTGTGGGTTTGTGCCTCTTGACGCGAGACAAGCTCAGCAGATGGCATTACTGCTGCAGGGGAGTTGGCTAAACTGGTTGACGGAATGCATTTGCGCTTTGTCTTTTTGCTTCTTTTCTGTGGGACATTTCCTGCAAAGATCGACCCCCTGCCACCCATGTGGTACCGTGCAAGTACGGTACATGTGGGGTGGTGGATCGGTCGACGAGTGCTGGGTATATCGGCGAGTTTTTCTGCTGCTGCTGCTGCTGCTCTGGTTGGCGCGGGTTCTCTGCTCACGCGTGCTTGGCGATTATGCTCTCGAGCGCGCTTTGGATGGCTCCGCTCAGCTCATCCACTACTTTGCCCTGCTTGAACACCTTGAATGTTGGCAGAGCCGACACGTCGAACGCATTGGTGATCTCCTGCGTGATACAAATCCGCGCACGGTTGAATCCATAAAAATTGGTCACTCGCTCGCCCATGCACTCCCACACGCGCGTTAATGGTCTACGCACCTCCATTTCATCCGCATCGACCTTCACAAACACCACGGATGGGTACTTCGCGCTCATCGCTTCAAAGAACGGCGCAATTGTCAAGCATGGCTGGCACCACGACGCCCAGAAATCCACAATCATCTGCACCAAAACAACGTTGCATGCACAAAATACAACCCGTTGTCAGCACAGACACACGCCAGAGTGCGTGAGTTGGCCGTGAGACAGCACAGCCCGAGAGACAATGAAGACAGCAAATGATCCCGCGCCATCATTCCTGCCGGGTTGTACCCACAACAGCCAACTGCAACATACAGTACAACTTGCCGCTTTGCCCGAACTCGCATTTTGCTTGAGCAGTTCCTCCCATTGCTCGTCCGAAGTCACTTTGACCACGCTGGCCTTGCGCTGGCGAAGCTCCCCGCCACTTCCTTCAGGCTGCTTTGACTGGGACTCCGAGACGGGTTTCTCGTCTTCCGGCAATTCGACCTCCACGTAGTGCTTCTTGATCTTTTCCTCCAGCGCGTTCTTGTCGGCACCGCGCAGCTCGTCACATTTTGTGCCATTGCGGAAAAACTGGAAGGTGGGCATCGCCGTCACGCCACAGCCGCGAGAGATTTCCTACGAGAGAGAGAGACACACACACACATGCTGTAGCTTCACTCTTGCTTTTGTGACTGCGTCGATCGTTCGACTAACCTTCATCTCGTCGACATCAACCTTGAGGAACAGCGTACATGGGTACTTGTTGCTTAGATCGTGGTAGATTGGCGAAATATAGCGGCACGGCCCGCACCACGAGGCGGTAAAATCCACCACCAGCTTTAATTTGGGTGCACACACACGAGTACCACAACTGGATTTTTTAGTATCTTTTGCGGTAATCGGCGGCAACTTTTGAATCCGTCCGCAGAGCGTAAACAGTGTTTGAAACACGTACCGAACGCGTTGAATCCTTGGCTTTTTGGTGCAGCTCCTTGAACTGCTCAATAGACTTGACATGGATCACACGACTCTACAATGCGATAGCGCGTGATTGGATAGTCAGCTCCATGCGCGCACCAAGCAAGCAGACAAAGCAGCACGTACATTTTCGAAAAGAGCCGCATCGTTGTGGCCCAACACGTTCACGCGCACCCACTCCCAGAGGCTCTGCAGCACGATGAGCGCAATTGGGAAAAGCGCATACACTGGGAAGCAAAAGCCTCCGATACAAATCTGCAAACAGAATGGATTTCCACGTGCATTTGATTAGCCATCGCACAAACACACAATCAATCATACACGATCAACCAAATACAGCCAGAGAAATACGTACATACGCACACATGCAGGGACAATCTATATAACGCAGTCTGTTTTGCCCTGGCAGTGAATGGACCCCACAACATGGAGGTCTCCTAAAACGAGTCATCATTGGGGCCAACTCGACCCGAGTAATCACGAGGAAAGCCGGACCGCACACTGCAGCAACACGCGCGCGTCGAGGCGGTGCGGTCGCCAGAGCAGGTGTTGTCACCCGCAGCCTCGTCGCACAGATACCAGACACCACGTACCGTCGACATGGTCGCCGCACTTGGCCGCGTTCCTCCTTTCTGTCGATCGGTCAGTCTTCCTTCTCAGTGCGAGCGAGATGCGAGGCTTCTATTGAAGTCGCGAACAACATTCTCGTTTAGTAGAGTAGCATACCGTACGCGACTGAATTAAATCTTTCGATCCTGCACTGACCGACACTCTGAGTTGGGAGGCTTTTATTGAAGGCAGACAACCAGCATTCGAGCTGACCTACCGTGAACCACTCGTGTACAAGGGTGCCCTCTTTACTTCAAATAGAGAGGTTCGTGGAACGTTCTCTCTGGTTCTTATAGAGAGATCCCACCAATGCTAAATTTTATAACCTCAGCTTCAGCTTGGGAAACACCTCGTTTGGTTTGGCTTTATCGTGAGTGTGTGCGGCGGCACCCACCTTCCAGACCACCAAGACAGCCATATTGGAGTCGGCGGACCAGGACAGAGCAGGAAGCATGCGCGACAAAGGAGGCAAGGCACCGGCCGGCGGTGGCGCAAAGGCGCGCGACGCCAAGAAGAAGAAGGAGAAGGGCGGCGCACGCTCGTTCGTGACCTCCGCGGAGGACCTGGAGCACCGCAACATGCTCGAGGAGCAGAAGCAGACGGCGCGCAAGGCCCGCCGTGCCGATGACGACGATGAGGACGACGACAGCGAAGAGGACAGTGACGACGACGCCAACGCGAACGTCGTTGCGTTCGAGCGCGTGCCGCAAAAGTCGCTGTTCGGGTTCTCGCAGTCGGCCGATGGCCCCACCATGGAGGCCAAGCCAAAGAAGAAAGGCGTGCAGGGCATCCTCAAGGTCGAAAACCCAAACATGAAGCCAGCTCAGAACAAGGTGATGAAGGCCAAGGACATGACTGGCGGCGTCGAGCAACAGCTTTCCCGACGAGAAAGGTGAGTCTGTGGACTCTTGCTTGTCTTATTGACGATGGATACACGCTGAAGCTGATACTTTGCTTTCTTTCGCGCTGTTTTTGCTGTATACAGAGAAGCGATCGAGAAGGAAGCTGCTGCTGCTCGTTACATGAAGAAGCACTTGGCCGGCGAAACGGTAGGTTCCAAGTGAGCGCAAGTGGCGTCTGCGTAGTTTTAACAACGAACGTTGTGAATGTGCTGTTGGCGCATTGCAGGAAGAGGCGAAGAAGGACTTGGCGCGTCTCCAAGAAGTGAAGCGACGCCGTGAGGAAGCCGAACAGAGAAAGAAGGAAGAAGAAGCTGGTACGTACAATGTTTGCATGGGCGTGCGCCGCATAATGCTGTTGCTCACATGGCATCCGTGCTGATGTATCTCCCGCAGCTGCTGCGGAGCGCGAAAAGTCCAAGAAGAAGGTCATCGAGAAGAACGACGGTGCGTTGCGCTCTGCGTTTATGGTTGGCGTGCATTTTTCGTCTTCTGATGGTGTCTTCCATTGGCCCACTTTATGAAACAGATGAACCATTGGACGCCCGTGCGATCAAGGCGTTAAAGCCAAATGTGCTGAAGGATTACCTGAAGGACCGCGGGCTGTCGACCCAGGGACAGAAGAAGGATCTGATCCAGCGACTCATCGATTACGAAAACGAGCGCGCTCTATAGACCACTTTCTACATGTTCCAGGCAGGCAGGATGCTCACAATACACACACGCACGCATGTGCTTTTGTTTGCACTTTGTACGTCGTCTCTGTTGCTCCCTCCGCCTTCTCGCGTTTGACTGGGAAGTTGCCCTTTGACTTCCACTAAAGTATCGCACTTTAACGACGGCTCTCGGTACGCTCCGATCCGCCGCCTGTTCGCTCGTATAGGAAAAATAGGAGGTAGTGAAGACCATGGAGCGCGTGAATGCAGAGGTCGTGGCGAATGCGATCGGTGAGAAGGTGCTACAGTCGCTCGAGGAGCAAGAGCAAGAGCTGGACCAGACGATCAAGCGTCTGGAGGCGGCCGACGATGACGAGCTGGAGCGCCTGCGCGAGCGTCGCATGCAGCAGATGAAGCAGAACGCGCTCAAGGCACAGGAGCTGCGCGCCAAGGGGCACGGCGAGTACGCGATGATCACGGACACGAAGGAGTTCTTCAAGGTGATGAAGCAGAGCGACAAGACCGTCGTGCACTTTTTCACGCCTGCGAACGCGTTCTGCGAGCTCGTGGACGGCCACCTGGAGCGGCTCTCGAAGTACCACATCGAGACGCGGTTCATCCGCTTGAACGCCGAAAAGTCCGAGTACCTCGTGGACAAACTGGGCGTGTGGATGATCCCGTGCATCGCGCTGATCAAGGACCAGAAGGTGGTCAAGATGATCCAGGGGCTGGACGAGCTGGGCGGCACAGACAAGTTCACGACGGCGTTCCTGGCGTACTTCATCGGCCTCCACAGCGTGCTCAAGTACGAAGGCGCGGATCCGGACAGCCCGCTGGACTCGTGCGGCGGTGCGTACTCGAACGGCAACCAGCCTGCGTCCTCAGCAGCGCAGCTGCAGCAGGCGCGCCTCAACAGCATCCGCCAGAGCATCTACTACGACAGCGACCTGGAGGAGGAAGACGACGATTAGAACAAAAGAAAACAACACGAGCGGACTCTTTAAGACGCGTGCGCCATCGCGAGCGCATGCGTGTGCTTTATATGGCTGTGTGGTATATTTACAAAATCTATGTCGATGACTTGGCGCCTGCGAGGCACTGCTTCATGTACGCGCGCTGGCGCTGCCGCACATACTCTTTGCTGCCACTGGGTATTGCCGACGCTGCTGCAGCCGCGTTCAGCGACTCGGAGCGCCACTTAGAAAGGTTCGTGAGACTCCACTGGCGGTTCCCCATGGCGATGACAGCTTCCACGCGGTCTTCGAGACCGAATGCCTGGATGTGCACGGGGTTCATCAGGACGACAGGAGCAGCAGCGTCGTCGCTCGGAGATGGCGCCTGCTCCCAAGGACCCCGCTTGCTAGTGGGTGACAGCTGGCGGTCGCGGGGCCGCAAAAGCGCCGTGGGCGCGTCCGAGAGATCCGCGTCCTGACTGGCGCGCCGCTTCGTCATCAGCACTTCACCTCGCTTCTGTGTATTTTGCAGGCTATTTAGCGCCAACATGGTGGAAAAAATGGCGCCAAACGAAAGTCAAGGAATGTACGTAATTACGACCAATCAATGTGGAGTATGACAGTCACAAAGACACTTCATTGGCTGGAATCGTGGTTGCGAGCCACACACGAAGCCATTTGCGACTGCAACTCGCACACATACTGCGGAATGGACGCCACCAGAGCTGGCATCGCACGAGACGCCTCCGTGTGGGCTAAGTGCTGTTCGAGGAGGCTCTTGTACTCGAGCGAAACGCGCTCTTCCGCCGCCACCGTTCGCGCTAGCTGCGCAATCGTAGTGATGCCTTGTTGTTCCAGCTCGCTCGCTCTCCTGATGCCAATACCGCTGATCGACCGCACGCTATCCGTCTCCGCACTCCCACGCTCTGCACTTGCAGATGACGCAGGTTGGACCTTTACAGTCTCGAAGAGGTCGAGTCGGCGCAGCATAGTCACAATGTCGCTCCCGTTGACCGTGCGAGTATCCTTGTTTGGAACTTCCGTGATTGTTTGCAATATGAGACGCTGCATCATCGATGCAGTAAGATTGGGGCTTTGCTCCACTTGTTTGCCTTCGACATACACAGCAATGCCTTTCAGCGTGGATCGGCCAGTAAACGACACCATGATAATCGTCGCATTCGGGTTCTCGGCATAGTAGCGCAGAAAGAAGTACGCCAAGAACACCGACTTTACCGATCCCTAACACGCAGACAATCGAGATATCCCACACATTAACAAGCGCACAAGCATCATGGCCCACGAATGCAAGTGCGGAGGACTGCAGTACCTGGCGTCCTAGCGACGGTGATGGCCTTTTTTCTTTATTTCACGAACAGGTTGGCGATCGCGTTGTAGTACTCAACGTAGCACGGGCGCACGTAGAACTGATCGCCACTGTAGCCGTACTGCATGGGTATGAACGGCGGAAACTCTAGCGTAGGCGGCTGTGCAGAGGGCAGTTCCAGCGGCATGTCCTCTTCTTTTGCCTTGTCGTTTTCAAGCGTGGTGGAAGAACCAACTGCAGCAGGAGCCGCTGGTGTCGACAGGAGAGCAGCCCCAGCAACAAACGATGCACTTGAGGGCGGAGACGACGGTGCCGCGGTGTTTTCTGCTTTGAGCTTCTTCGTCGGCCGTCTTTGTCTCCCCATGCTTGCCTAGGAGGAAAGTTGCTGTGGGATCTTGCTTTCGTATACATCATGTGTTGCTCTGAAAAAGAACGCTTGGGCGTTTTTTGATGACATGTCATCTAAGAGCCTTCCTCCCTTCCCACGTTCATTATTTTAGCGCGTCAGCGGGACTCATTTATATACATCAGCGCCTGCAAAGTACCAAACACTACCCAGTGCTTTAGCGCATAAAAAAAATGCACACGGCTTGCTACTCCTCATTGTCGCGAGTCGCTAAAAGCAGCACCAACAGTCAAAGGGACAGTCGGCGGTGTCGCCAGCGCCCTGATTGATCTGCAAGGACTCCTCCGTGTAAATTGGCAAGCCGTCTTGATCGTAGCGCACTAGGCATCGTGGCACAAGGAGATGGTTGATAGCCGTTGCCAAGTCAGAATGCATATATTGCGGCAATGGACACCAACCAACGTTCAAAGAGAGCATACAGCGTACCTGGGCGGGCTTCTGGGTTCTTTCCTGTCATCGCCGTCGAGTTTGTATCTGTCAAGCAGAGAAATAGAGAAGAGCATGAGAACCGATCCAACAAAACGAATCACACACTGGCAAAACGCACTCTGCGCTTCAAGCTTCTTGATCTGCTCGTCGAGCCGCTCTTTCTCCTTCTTTTGCTTTTTCAGCGCCGCCTTTTCCTCGCGCTGCTGTTTCTCTTCGGCCTCGATCTGCTCCTTCTTCTTGGACTTTAGGGATTGGAACAAATCGTCGATCTCGTTGCTTTTCTTCTTCGCTGGTACTGCCGCAGCAGTTGGCTTTGCAGCGGCTGTTGCGCTGCCTTTGCTTTTCTTCTTTTTCTTCTTCTTGCTGCTCTCCTCACTTGGTGGAGGTGCAGCTGCCGCGACAGGAGCACCTACTGTGATGCTTCTCGCTGGTTGGGTGTTTGCAGCATTCTTCTTGTCTGTCTTCTTCTTTTTCGTTGGCGAGTCAAAGGTCTCCGCCACTGCTTTTACGGCGTTGGTCGCTTTCTTGACACTCTGCTTCTGAGCCTACAGCAGAGCCACACAAGCGACGACAACGCGCAACGAGTAGCGCCTGAGTATACCAAGTCTGTGGGGCTCTTTTCCACGCACACAGACGCACCTCAGCCGCGACTTCCGCGTCCGCGCGGCGTCGTTTGCTGCCCATTTCCGCTGATTGCCAGCAGCTTAATTGAGCTCTTTTTCTTGGCTGGCAGAGTGCCACGTCCTTTCTGTGCCAAAACAAGGTGCAGTCCGCACAGGCCCGCTCAATACAAGGTCTGGTGGTAAAAAGGGTGCAAATCATCAAAAAAGTAGCAAAACAAGGTACATTGCGATTAAAAAAAAGGATGGGATGCGCCGCCGCCGCAGACTAAAACCAGCGTAAGCAAATGCTCGCCGCTCGCCCTCAGTGCGCGCGAATAGGAGGCTGACGGCGGCTGCGCGCGTACGCGTGTCTAGCAGCACGCGCTCTTCTTTTTCTTCTTCTTGTCATCGGCGGTGTCGCTTGTGATCACGATGCTGTCGCCCGACGGGAGGCTCGTGGCGTTCTCCTCTGCCTGGATCGTCTTGCGGCTCATGAGCTTGTAGATCTCCGTGAGGATGCGCTGAAACGCCGTGTCGACGCCCGTGGCCTCGAGCGCCGAGGTCTCAATGAACGCGAGGTTGTTCTTCTCGGCAAACGCCATGGCCTCCTCTGTCGACACCGCGCGCAGGTGGCGCAGATCACTCTTGTTGCCCACGAGCATGATCACCGTGTTGGCGTCGGCGTGGTCGCGCAGCTCCTTGAGCCAGCGCTCGACGTTCTCAAACGTCACGTGCTTTGTGATATCATACACTAACAGCGCACCGACCGCACCGCGGTAGTATCTACAACAATAGCAAACAACACAAAACAAAACAAAACAGACACCATCCCCATTAGCGCTCCCAATTCACGCACGACAGAGCAAATGCCATGGGGGGGGAGACACAGACACGTACGCGCTGGTGATCGCTCTATATCGCTCCTGCCCGGCCGTGTCCCAGATCTGCGCCTTGATGGTCTTGCCCTCGGCCACGATCGACTTGGTCGCGAACTCGACGCCAATCGTGGACTTGGACTCGAGGTTGAACTCGTTGCGCGTGAAGCGCGAGAGCAGGTTGGACTTGCCGACGCCCGAGTCGCCGATCAGCACGATCTTGAAGAGGTAGTCGTACTCCTCTTCCTTCGGGGACGCCATGCTCTGCGGACAACGGGAGAGAGAGAGAAGAGAGAGCGAAGCGCTGCTTGCGGGGAAAGCTTCAGACTGGCGGGCTGTCGTTTTTTTTTGCTGTTGGGCTCTTTGGCTCTTTTTTTGGGGTTTTCTTCCCCCCCTCAGGCGTACAGCGCCGATCCGGATACGGAGAAGCAAGGCTGTTGCTGTTGCAAACACATCGCGAAGGAGGCGCTTATACGTATAGTGCTACTGTGCAGCCATGAACGCTGATGCCCCTTCTCGGCTGTTGCGATGCAGACGCTGTTTCCATTCAAGCGCCATCATCCGGATACGTGAGCCAAGATATACGCACGCGTATACGCCGCCCACAGACCCCTCCACCAATCGTCGTCGCAAGGGAGCGAAATCCAGCAGATTTGCAAATTCGCATACTGGACCAAAAGCCATGGCGTCGGAGCTCTTTGAGGATATTTTTGAGGTGCGCCAGGTAAACCCGGACGGCAAGAAGTTCGACAAAGGTGCGCGCTGCTGCTTGCTGTGGGGTCGCTCTGCTGCTGTTGAGCGTCTGAGAAAAAAGCAGCACGCGTCGTGTGCGCGCATTGTCCCCTCACATCGTCTTGTTATTGTGGCGCGCAGTGACCCGCGTGGTGTGCAAGGGCGTGTCGTACGAGTTGGAGCTGACGCTGGACATCAACTCGGAAGTGTACCGTCTCCGCCAAAATGAGAAGTTCACGTTTGCGCTCGTGAGCACGCTCGACCTCGAGGGCAAGCCCGACGACGGCACGTACAACCAGTCCGGCAAGGTACACGCGCGCGCCTTATTTGTCGTCGTGTGCTTGGTTGTGAGTTTTTTTTTCTCTCTAAATGTGTGCGTTGTGAGCAGCCGACGCTTCTGGATCGATACGACTACGGCATGTATGGCAAGGTGTTCCAGTACGACCACGAGGGCGGCAACGTCGTAGCGATCTACGCCAGCTTCGGCGGCCTGCTCATGTGTCTGCGCGGAGAGCAGCGCCACTTGCACATGATCCACAACGACACACGGATCTACTGTCTGTTACGAAAGCAGTAAGCGGAGTGAGGAGCACTCGCGCCCGCGTGTGCGCGTGCTGTTTGCCTCAAGTTGCAATGCTCCTTTCCGCAGTCAGAAAGAAAAGGAACAATATAGAGTCACATTCGATCACTCCACACCATTTTATCACTGTTTTCTTTATCCGTAGCTCTTCTTTATTCGCAGATTCGTTTATTTGTGTGTGCCCACGGCTTTGATAACGACACGGCCGACCGACAGGTCCTCCATTTTGCGCTTTACTTCTTGTCGTTGCTGTCCTCCGCCGCGATCTGCTTCATCTTTTCGTACAAGTCCTCACGCGACACGGACTGCGGAGGGTACGTGATGTAGCGCCACTGCACGAGCACATTTGCAGCCGTCACACGCATAGATACATACAAGGAACAGCTGCGCATTAGCGTCAATGCACACGCATAATAAAATTCAGGCAACAGGGCGCGAGGAACTCACTCTTCCGATGATCCACTGGATGCAATCTGGCTGCGCGTAAATGGTGGTCGCGACCACAGGGACTGCAATTAACCGCGCGTTAGCATTTTCTTAGAGCAAGAGTACAGTAGTACTTGCAGACGCCCGCAGCAGCGCTGCTGCGGCGCCGGCAGAGCGAACGCACTCGAGAGGTACACGGCGACGCGCGCGGCTTCGTATCGCAAGTTGACCATTCTGGTGGGTCTTGCTGGTGAATTCCGATTATGAGCGTTGGCTCATTTCTATGAGCTGCTGCTGTGCGCGGTGGCCCATTTTCGAGGTGATCCGAAGGTCGCTTGTGCAGCTGCTTCCCACCGCAACAGGTCAGGTTACATTCGGACGACATTCACAGCCATTGCGTCTCTTCACAGTGTGTGTGGCTTCAAACAGGAAACTACTCTTCGACCTGATTATGGGCGGACCGAGCGCTGCGGCTGCGGCTGCGTACGCGTCGAGCGCGAGCACCGGCGGCAAGGAGGACATGCGCCACCGGCTGAACGCGTCGGTGCATTCGCTGCGCAAGACCACGCAGTACGGCCGCTCGGCGCACAGCGACGGCGCCGCTGTGAGCCACCGCGAAACCAGCAACCAGCACGACAAGAACGAGCAGATCCTCGACGACGGATACGACGATGACGAGGAAGGCGACGACGACGGCGAGTATGGCGAGCAAGACGAGAAAGAGGAACAGGAGCGTGCAGAGATGCGCAAGCACTTCAACTTCCCCGTGCAGAAGCAGCGCGCGACGCTCAAAAACCACCTGATGAGCGCGATGCAAAAGAAGCGCCGACTGCTCATGCGCAACGAGAACCTGCGCTTTCGCGAGCTGTACAAGCCGCCAGAGCCCATTGTGCTCGTCATCGCCACACCGCTCGTGACCGTCGTGTCGCTCATTCTCACCAAATCGTGGCCATTCTACTGGATATTTTGCCTATTGTGCACATGTAACAAAAGATAATTTCCATGCAATTGAGGCGACTGTTCGACCACAAGGGTTCGCTCGAAATGACTCGGCCATCGGGCATGAAGCTTGAGGAGCTCGAGCTGCTGCAGTAGCCCCAATGCGGCGATGCAGACGAGCGTGCGGTGCTGCTCCTGGACGCCGGGTCCCCAGAGGGATGCTCGTATGGACGCCTCTCCAGTACGCGTGTGCGCTCGGCGACGACGAACTCGCGCTCTCTTTGCTCAAGGGCAGCGACAAAGAGACTGTCGCCGACACGGGAAAGGTGCGCTTGTGCGAGGCCGGGGTGCGTACATGGACCCTTTTTCCGCCATGTTATGTTGCTGCTGCTGTGTGCGCAAATAGACAAAGTACCTGTACTCAGCGCTGCATGTGGCCGTTCACTTTGGGCATTTGTCGATTGTGCAGCTGCTGCTGACGCATGCGCCAGAGATCGCGGCGTCCACAGACACCCAAGTAAGCACAAGATGCGGGCTAAGAGACCCAGAGCACCTTGTGCCTGCTCATCGCTTGCGTGCTTTCAGTAGGTCGGGTCGACGGCGCTGCACCTCGCGGTGCTTCGCGGTCGCCTTGCGATTGTCAAATTGCTGCTGGACGCCAACGCCAAGCTCGTGCCTATAAAGGTCTCCTGTTGCTATGCTCCGCTGCAAGAGCACACACACAGCAAAGTGACTGAAGACTGGGGCAACGTGTGTGCGGTTGTAGAACGGCACGACGCCTCTCGACATTGCAAGCGAACTCGGCCACACAGAAATCGCTCAGCTGCTCGTCGACCACGCGCAGAAAGCCGCAGGGAGAGAGCAAATCGGGAGCTGGCTCGCGAGCATCGAACTCGTCGAGTACGCGGCCAGTTTCCACGCCGCGGGGATGGACGACGCGCGGTTTCTGCTCGCGACGGGGCTCAGCGACTCGATTCTCGACTCTATGCAGATCACGAAACCGGGCCATCGCATGAAGCTCCAGAGTCTGTACCAGCTGAAAGAGTCGATTCGAGACGCAGAAGGAGAAGAAGAAAGTAACGAGGACTCGGACGACGCGAGCAGCGGCCCAGAGGAAGACGACGAGAGTGGCGATGACGAGGAGGACGCCAGCTCCGAGTCAGACGACTAGGTCAAGATACGCAATGCTGTGAAAACATCTCTCTTTGATGTAACCTACACGATGCTGTCTACGTTGTTGCGCCTCATCTAATTGGATCACGACCCAGAGAGCGTGTTGTTGATGGCTTCGACCGTCTTGTTGTACAGCACCGCTGGGTTCGGCGGCGTGACTTCGTCGGGCACGTAGAACGTCTTGTCCTCGGGGTGCACGGATTTGTAGATCACGATGCCCGCGATGCCGCAAAACACAAGCAGCGTGAACACGAGGATGAGGCGGTCGGTCGCCGTCCGTCTTGCGAAGGTGCGAATCAGTTTGCCGGCGCGCTGCAGATTGTCCTCCATGCGCATGACTTCGTCCGTGATTTGCACGATTTGCTGCCGCTGCTCGCGCAGTTGCTCGCCCGTCGCGATCGCGACTTCCTTGGAGTTCTCCACCATCTTCTGCGTGCTCACGAGGCTCCGCTCGGTCTTCTTTTGGATGTTGACGGCCTTGCCGAGCATTTCCTTGTTCCCCATCTGGCCGCCGCCACTTTTGCCTCCAGCGACACCCAAAGGGGTCCGGTCACCGAACAGCCCGCTGCGTCCATGCTCTGTCTTGGCCCATTTCACTTCCTCCGTGAGCTCTTCAACGCGATACGAAAGCTCGTCAAACCTCTGTTTCCGCAATGCAAGTGGTCAGGACAGCGCTGCCAATATAGCGAAGCAGCTACGGGATCATTCGTACCTCCCGGAAGGACCGCGCCTCCTCTCGCAGTGCTTGCCGAAGCGCGAGCTGGTAGCCTTTCTTCAGCTCGATCGTCTCCTTCATCTTCTTCTCCGCCATCGACAGCAGCTACAAACAAAACCAAGATACGCTGAGAAGGTGTTTGTTGTTGTTGTGTATGCTCATGGCGTTGTCAGCGCGGAGAAAAGCGTGCACCTCTGGCTTGATCCCCGGAGGCGCCTTGGCCAGTTTGCCCATCATTTCGTTCAGTTTCTCGATCGCATCGCTCAAGTCGGCATCGTAGTAGCTGATCTCCGCCATCCTCCGCTGGAGCTCTCTGTCGACCTGCTTGCTGCTGCAGCGTGGAGCGTTTCAGTTGCCTTGACGGGAGGCGCTGCGTGCGGATTTCAAAGGCGCTTGCTTGCCACTGCTGCCCTGAGCCTGATTTGACGCAAGTCGCATCAACGGCGCAGAAGCGGATAGAGAGAAACGCTGGCGAGAAAAGCCAAGCGACATCGAGCGGAAAGTGCAGCACCCACTCCCATGTCGCCCATTGCCGCCAGCAACGCTTTTAGAACAGCGGTCCGTTTCAAGCGCGACGTTTCGGGCGGGCATCAGGAGCTACAAAGCCATGTGGCACACACAACACGGAGAAGGTCCGACACGTCAGACTCGCGCGCGCTTGACGTGCACGTTGCCCCAATGCATCATCAATCAAGCAACGCAAGTGACCGCCCCATTCACGCGCGCGCGACGAGAACAGCAGCCATGGCAGATTTGCGTAGTGTACGAAGCGCTCTTGTTTTGTTATTGGTTTTGGTAGATTTTCGTTCCGTTCCGCCCTCACACACACACAAAAAAAAGACGAGGTGAAGCAAAATATAATTCTCTAAAAGGATGGCGGCGCGAGCTTCTGTTCGTCCAGCTCCGGGTTGCCCATGTCGACGGCTTGGTCGGCGTTGCCCGCAGCCCATTCGTTGACCATGATGCTCAAACCTTCGATCGCAGCTAACAACACACCACCAATCAGTGCTTGTCCCGCCGCGGCACGCGGGCCGGCACGCGCAGCCAGAGCACCACCGGTCGCAGCGCCGGCCAAGATGGAATTCCACGGATCTTCTTTTCGTCGCAGCGCTTCAAACGAGCAGTCGAAGGACGAGAACAGCAAACCCCACACGGCGAACCCGCCGGCGAGCACGGGTGTGCGCATCTTGGCATTGTAGATCGCGCCGCGGAAGCGCTGGCCCGCGGGCGAGTTGCGCGCGCCCTTGAACGTGTACCACCCGGAGCCGAACACGGCGCCGAGCACGAAGCCGCCGCCGGCGTCGTCAACGATGCGGAACGGACACGGGTCGCGCTCCATCTTGCTCGAGGTCTCGGGAGCAGCGCAGCGCGGCCGCACTACCACAGAAACACAGAAGCCTTGGGTCTTGGAACTTTTCGCCTCTGGGGCTAAACTTTCACGGGGAGCCACCAACAGCGCATGCGACCTGCATTCCTGCCTTGGACACGCCCCTACCCCTGTCACCCCACATTCTGGACGGTTCGAAAACGGAGGAACACCATAACCGAAACACATTTCGAACACGTAGCCGCTAGGAACCTAACTAACGCTTTCCAGTACATTCACATTCTTACGATACATTATTGACGCTTTTGTTGTTGTTGTTGTTGTTGAGCAAAGTGGGCTGGCCGCTGTGGTGGCAGTTTATGCATCGAAGAGAGCGTATTTAGCGTCGGAGAGGCCCTTGGAAATCGCGGGCACGACGCCCTCTACAGCCTCGTGCAGTCGGTCTTTGTATCGGATCGCGCCAATCGCAGCAAACGTGAGCGCTAGTGCTGCTCCGCCGATCATGACGTACGTGCTCGAGTCATCCTCCGCCTGAGCTTGCAGATGAGAGGGCTTTGACGTTGCGCTTCTACCGCTAGTTGTGCTACTCGCCGACGCTTGCGAGCCTTGCACAACTTGAGACGATTGTGCGGAAATGCTTTGTACAGAGGATGATGGTGCCGGCGTAGCGGACGAGCGAACGCGTTCGCTCACAAACGCGTTGACCCGCTCCAGCATGTGCTGCATACATAACACGTAGGCGACACCAGATGATACGCATCAGTATGCGCAAAAGCGCTCACAAGAATGAACTCGAACCATATCCGTACCTGCTTGGACACTTCGTCGAGAACGTCGTCCGAGTAAATCGTTTTGCGCACGGAATCGATGCTCTCCGACGGCAGCAAGATCTGGAAAACGAGCAGCTCAAGGATGCGCTTGTATTCGAGCGACAGCAGCAACGTGTCGCTGCTTGCTTCGCGCAGCAGGCATAGATATCGCAATCGAGTGTCATTAGCGCGTTCCAAGGCAGCTTCAGACCGATTCATCGCAAGTAGAAACTTGATCCTGTCATCGACGCGTTCGGTGCAAAATGAGCAAACGCACAGACTGGCCCCAGCACCAAATGGCAACACAGCACAAGGAGAGATTTAAACAAAACGATATAGACGCACCACTGCACGTCCACGTCAAAGGACAGCGGGTCGAACGATTGCACGATCACGGCTGCCGTGTCCACTTCGTCGTACTGTTCCAGCTCAAACACGGATTGCAAGTACACAGACAAAAGGCGCTCTCTGCACAGCAGAAGCCAAAGTATCAGCACCATCGCCCCAAGGTGTATTTAGAAACGCACCGCCCATCTACACAAGAGCACGTACTCGTCTGTGGTCATGGCATGACTCCCGTCCTCCGGTGCGCGCTGTCGAATCTACCAACGAGCATCACATTGCCGCAGTTAGTTCCATTGAGGCGGCAACATAGCGTTGCGTCTTCACTCCAGCGCACCTGCATGATGCTCTGCATGAGCTGCTCCTTGCTCTGCGCCAGCGCCGCGGTCCACTCGCCGCGCAAGAACGCGTCCTCCACGGCGGCCACTGCTGCAGCCATCGCGATTGTTTGTCTTCTGCCGGCAATTGAGCTGCGAAGTGTGCACGTTGACAAGACGCAGGCAAGTTCAATCGCCCGCGGTCCGGTTCAGAGGTGTTCTGAAGTGGCATTAACCGAAGTACCGGTTCACATATCGTGCAAAGTGCTTTTTTTGTTGCTTCTGACCTTGAAGCCTACAAAGTGCTTTTTGGTTGAATTGTGCTCAGCACGGAATAAAAGTCCTCAAACACAATAAAAGCTCGAAGCAATGTAATTGTGAAATGAATTGCAAGAAAAGATTGGATTGCGTTGGTTTTGGAGTAAAACCCACGTGTGTCATTCTAGGGAATATAAAAATATACACCAGTATAAATTAAAAGTAAAAAATACACAAAAAGATTCAAAAATAAACCAATCACGTATACTATACGACAAAATATACACTCTGAATTCAGGTCTGGTGTGCATTGATTTAG
>JAADVP010000466.1:0-21068 GCA_023335675.1 Globisporangium solare | reverse complement strand
GCGATGTGCCTCGAGCCAACGTGCTTCGACTTGATCGACGCCATCAAGGCCATCAACCCAAGCGACTGCATGTTGGTGTTCGGTGACGTGAAGCTGAACGTGAAGAAGCTCGCTGAGGAGTTCGAGGGCAGCTGCTTCTAAGTTGTTTGCACCGTCTCTTGCTGTATTGTATTGCGCCTGCATTCTGTAAGCGATTAATTGAAGATAGCGTTTTGCGATTCTTCGTCCTAGGGATGTTTGTTTGGTGTCCCCATTCGATTGACTTGTTGGTTTACGTGCTGGTGTTTGTGCTGGTTGATGCGATTTGTCCTCCGAAAGTATCCGAGATTTGCGCGATTGGATCGTAAGTTAGTGCACCGGAGATTTGTGCATGCGTGCCGTTTAGTCAAGACTGCAGTAGTTGAACGCAAAGGAGTGCGTGGAATGCTTCTACTGGAAGCACTAGACCCAGTATTTCCACCGTACGGAGGGATGCAGTTTGACATCAATGGATGTTTTCAGGCCGTCAACGTCATTTGCTGCACATGCAATCGTGCGTTTCGCACTTGGAAAACTGGTGAGGGAGTGCAGGGCACCACACAGTGCCGACAACGATTGCAGAGGAGTATCTTGGTTGTCTACAGTGCAGTTGTGCAGTACCCGTACGCGCTGACTCGCCAACTGTCGCTAACTTCAACGTGATCTCCACAAAAACATCAGTACTTTGCTGCCTAGTTTTTACGAATGTGTAAATTGGTTTGTGGTAGTTGGGCCATCCAACAGGCAATAGCTGGCGACATCGACCGGAAGCGAAGTGTGATCCCTTTGCACCAAAGCCTCCATGCTATGTACTCAAGTAAAACTAAAACTTACGTCAGTCATTGTGAATTCGTAGGCTTGATTGGATTGTGGTCTCATACTCGTAGTCATTGCGTTCAAGTGAACATCGTATGCAACGATCTCTGAGGTGACGACTGAGACTGCATTTTCAACAACGAATGTCCAGTTCGAGCAAGGGGATTGCACTTTGCTTTCGTGCTCTTCTTGTAAAAAAAAATGCATCCAATGGCCGCTTCAGTTTTGCCAAGGAAAGGCACTCGTTTGTCTGTGTAGTAGTTGTCCATGATTGGTCGCTTGGAGCAGGAGCATGCGATCCGTGGAACGATGCTGTGATGTGGCCTAATGAAACGGAATAATTGTGCGCTTATGCAGTAACACTACGCACCCTTTCAGAGAGATGATTGCCCCCATTCATGGCGGACAAACTGTGGCTTCTTCTCAAAAGGTACTGAAAGCCTTGATTGTTGCTTCAGCCAACCGTTTACTGCTGCTTCTCGCACAATTCATGCCAAAACACTGTCTCCTTGTGAATAGCTGATTGTCTTATGTCGCACGGGATCCACTAGTAGCATCAGCAAGCATGCGCTCGCATACTCGAGGGTATGTATTAGCGCAGAAGTACTGTAGTTGCATACAGAACGCGCCTTGCGTGAGCACACGCGCTTGGGTGTCTTCAACGTGAACTACTCCGTTTCGGACCCGTTGTGCGGTTGTTCGAGTGGCAGTGTCTTTGCGCGTCAAGCATAAAACGGTTTGTGAAACCGTCAAATGCTGGTAAACCAGTACAATAACTCTCAGTTATAACGACAAGATACTGATATAGAGTATTTAGATGACAGGCATACTGGTTTATAGGGTATGCCGCGACTCACTTGTGATACGAAGTGTCAGTGAGTGGCCACTTGGCGTTTCATTTGGAGCGGATCTGCTACCATAGAGAGACCAGCCACTTCAAGGATCTCGCGCATCGGAGTCAGCGTGCTTGCCAGGGGAGAGCTCCTTTACTGGCCACGGCATCAACAGCGATGCAACAGACTGTGTTAACGCTTGCATGGAGTGCTCTCCTGTAGAGGACAGTAGGAAGTGAGTGATGAATGATCATTATGCGCAACGACGACTCCAGTGTTCAGTCGGGAACGGATGACTGCCATTCATGTGATCAAGGTTGTCTCTGGCTCGCCTTCCTTTTTTAGTTCCTGCTCGTTCATTCTCAAATCTACTTGCTCAAGCTCATATCAAGTCCTCTCTCTGCCCAGCGCTCACCAATCAATCAATCAAGATGAAGACTCAATTCGCGCTCTTTGCTGTTGCCTGCCTGGTCGGTGGAGCTATCGCGTACGAAGCGGTTCAAGAATGCCCAGTAGACGAATACTTCAAGCTCGCCCCTCTTGCTTCGAACGAGAATCTGGCCAAGTGCGAAGCCGACTCGACCTGGCAGATGCTCCCGCCAGCGGGGTACCCTACCGACTTGCAGCGCGTGCACATGTGCGACTCCCTCTCGTGCTTCAAGTTGATCGACGCGATCAAGGGCGTCAATGCCAGTGATTGCGTGCTGGTCTTTGGCGAAGTCAAGATGAACGTAAAGAAGCTCGTCGAGCAATTCGAGCCAAGCTGTTACTACTAAGTGTTGTACTAATTTCACCAACTGGGAATGCCGTGGGTCTAATGCTCTGGAAGGAGGCGGTCTCGCTTGGTATATCAGAAGCTCGAATGCGCTTGCATTACGCTACTGTTTCTTCGTCTTCGTGTTATAAATGGAAGATTATCAATTGTTAATCAAGCAATGTGCCATATTCACTTTGCCATGCAGCTGCACCAGCACAGCCATTATTGCAATGCCGATAAATACTACACTACTCACTTGTCTGCTGCACTGAAATCCGCCACCACCTCACGTGCTGTACAACACGATCTCCTGGGAGCTCAACGCACCGAAAAGCGCTTTTCGGTTGCACCACTGGCCGTGGGCAACCGAGTGTTGCACATCGATGACGACTTTGTTTCCGTCAAACGGTCGAACGCGATGGCGAACTTGGTTGGTACCGACATCCCAGAGAAGCACCTGCTTGCTCTCTTCATCCCCAGACGCGATTACAAGGGAACCTTCCTGAGATTCCCAGATCGCCGAACGCGCCAAAACGGGTGGTGTGCGATGCCCAGAGACGACAGCATGTGATATTGGCGCAGCTCCACGGGGAGTCTGCGTCAAGTCAAACACCGCGTGCTTTGCTGGTGTTGGCAAACGCGTACGAGACGATGCAACAACACTCCCTGGACGCGTTTGCACCGAGCCAAGCGAGCAACAACTCGCAACCACTGCGTGTAAATCTGCCGCGCGAAGAGCATCAGCACGAGGCGTCTCATTGCAGTCATCCCATATTGAAATCCCGCTGAATGTGGCGGCGACTAGACGCTCCTTGCCATCTCGGCCTTGAAACAAGCGCACCGAGTGCACTGGCTGCTTTTCTTGGGCCGCATAGAACGAGACCACTGCTTGGCCGACGGGTTTCCGCATATCAAACTTGGCGACGGTGCCATCGTGGAATCCGCAATACATAGCGAGCGGATCGACGTCGCTGAACGCACACGACCAACCTTGACGCTTGCCCGGCGGCAACGAACATTGAAGCACCGTCGACTGCGAGTGCAGACTGGACACCACGAGCTTGCCGTCGAAAGCAACTGTGAGCACCAGCGCCTCGGTTTTGCTGATCTTCAGATCGCGCACTGGAGATTGGTGGGCGTCGATGCGCGCCGAATGCCGCGGGTCCACAGCGCTCAGCTGCAGGATTCCGCATTTCATGTTCATCAGCGTTTCACCGACGCAGAGCATCGAACACGACCGCGCAATGTCGAATACTCGGGCGTGCGTGAGTGCATACTTATACACCTGCTTGTAGCCCCAGCAAGAAGACGGCGACGTGGGAACTGCGGCAGATCTGACAGTTGCGAGAGATTGACTGGGCAGTGCGTGCTGCGAAAGAAAGCCGCCTTCTGTGTGCGTCACATGCCGCGGCGGCGACCACCCGGAGGACGCAGACTGCGTTGGCTGAGACGCAGCTGTTGCGGTGGCTGAGCTTGACCAGCCGCTGTTTCGATTCGTGAAGCGCTCGCTTTGAACTCGGCACTGCAGCTGTGTAAACTCCTTTTTCCACTTGAGCGCTTCGTCCTCGTGACGTTTCACTTCAGCGGTCAGGATCTGCATTTGCAACTTCGTGCGCGACAATTCCGTCTCGACTTGGATCCGCTTGCTTTTCTCGGCCTCGTACATCTGCGTCATGCCCTCGATGCCCGAATTGTCTACGACCGCGACGTGGTCCGAGAACAGCGGCCGGATGTCTGCCTTGCGCACGGGGACGTTGCAGTTCGGACACGACTTGCGCTCCTATATGTGAAACGCGGTGATTTCCAAATAAGTGCTGCAATCTCCCCCTATTGTTCTCGTCCGCATGCAAGACCACGTACCAGCACCCAGCGCTCGATGCATCTCTTGCCAAACAAGTGGCCGCACTTGAGCGCCACGAGACGATGGCGACCCGAGATCGCGCACGGGTCATAGCACACAGTGCACTCGGTCGCCTGCGGCTTGGCCACGACGACTGGCTTCGAACCCGCCTTGTCCTCCGTCTTTGCCTCACTTCGCGGTCGCTTTCGGCCTTTCTTGGCGCTAGTCGCAGCGCTTGGAACTGCTGGCTCCTCGACCACCAAGTCGCTCTCATCGCTGCTCTCTCGAGTGATCACTGGCCCCTGTACTGGAGCAGAGACTTGCCGAGGTGCGCTGGGCGCAGCAGCGGACGTTGCAGCCTCCACGGAGCTGCTCTCATCGCCCGTGTCCAACTCCTCGGTCTCGACCTCGTCCTCTTCGTCCGCCGTGTCGTTCCCCCACCGCAGGGGCTCCACAGTCGTCGGGAGCGCCGTCCGCTGCACAGGCGGAGCGTAATCCTCCACGTCCGACTCGGACGACGACGACGCGCCCATGAGGTCGCCGTCCGCGATCACGCGGTCGATGAGATCGTCGTCATCAAACACCTCGTCCATTTTCGCCGAGTTCGCGCCACTTTTTTTTTCTTCTATTGCGACCAAAGTGTTCCTTGTTGTATGTTGTCCGTAGACCCTCGTTAGGGATTGCTGGGTCCCGAATGGAACAGTAAACAAAAGTGTTAGAAACGAATTGAGCAAAGGTACCAGATTTTAGTATCGGGGCTAAAAGCAATCCAGTATGGTATCAGGAGCGAGATAGAAAAGTACCAATAGCGAATTGAGCGAAGGTGGCAGGTACGATATCGAAGTACAAGTATCGAACCTTAATCTGGTAAATACAGGATGTAGAAAGGCGACACCGCCAGCTTCAAGCAGGTATCAAAAGGTGTCATTGTTGCAGTGCCGGCGGCGTTTAGAGGACACGATTTTACACTCACTATACACATACGCTGATCACCAGTCAACTGCATCAAACGATGAAGTGGCGGCCATCAACAACGATGGGGTTCGAGCCCAACGGGGCCACGTTGCGCGTGCTCGTGCTTTGAGGCGCGGTCTGTGGCGTTAGCTTTTGGGAGCAGGAGCGCGCTGTGGTGGTTGGGTTCACGGCGGTGGTAATGACGCCATCGGAGAGATGGCCATCCTTATTAGCATGGACCGACTGCACGCGTTGTCTCTCAGTGGCCAATTGACGCTGCAATTCAGAGTACGCTCGCTCCCACTTGAACAATTCGTCTTGGCGTATCTCCATCATGTGCTTCACTTGCTTCTTGGAGCGCTCGAGCTCCGATTGTATCTATTGCCAGCAAATAGGAAAGCTCAAGTAGACGCAAATCACATGTCCAAAGCATACCGCAATCTGTTTGAATGGTAGACGACGAACCTGTATCCGTTTGCTTTTCTCGGCTTCATATTTCTGCGTCAGGTTTTCAAAGTCGGTCGAATCGAGAACTGCGACGTGGTCTGAAAACAGCGGACGAAGGTCCGTCTTGCGGACAGCGTGGTTACAAACTGGACACTTTTTCCGCTCCTAGCATCCGTGAGCATGTCGCATCCGCACATTACACGTCACGTACTGATACGGCGAAATTTCACAGAGGCAGATGTGCAAAGCTACTCACCACGAGCCATCGCTCGATGCACTTTTGCCCAAACACGTGGCCGCATTTGAGCGACACAATGCGATGAGGGCCGGACAGTGTGCACGCTTCCATGCACACGGGGCATTCGGTTGGCTGGGACTTGACTACGACTTCAGTCTTCGATCTGCTGCGGCGTTTTCGACCTCTCCCCAGCGTCCGCTCTGGAGTCGCAGGAGTAGTGGGTGCGGTGGTCGCAGGAACAGGAGAGCGAGGTGGCGCAGCAGCAGATTCGCCAATCTGAAGTGGGCCAGTCGGCAGTTCCGTGGCGTGTGCTGCAATTGCAATCACTGCGGCAACATGAGCAGAAGTTTCAGGGAGAGGCGCTGTTGGCTCGGGGGGTGCGCCTACAAACGTGGGCTCCGCACTAGCCATATTGTCCTCATCTCCGTCATCACTATCATCGTCGTCGTGCAGGATCACGTGGCGTCCATTCCTTGTGCGCACTGCCAGGAACTCGCGGTGCACAGGCGACCCGATTTCCTCCATTGCATCATCATCATCTTCATCGCCGCTATTGCGGTCGTCACCACGACTGTCACTCGTCTCGTGACCAAGGTTGTCTTCCGCACTGCCGTCGGTAGAGTCTTGACCGAACAGCGATTCGCTGTCGTCGTCATCGTCCTCTCCGAGATGCTCCTGGAGCACCAGGAAGGCGTCAAACGCGTCGTCGTCGTCGTCGTCTTCGCCGCCGTCGTCCTCATCGGAAACCGTGAGATCTACGACAACAGGCGGACGCTGCTGCCGACCAGCAGCCGCGGCTCGCTCGTCGTCCGACGAAGAGTCGTCCGCCTCCGCCATCATGCGCGCCAGCAACGCGCGCGCGTTCCGCATGCTCATCTTGAGCCTTTGGGTATGTGTGCGTGTGTGCGTTCGGTGCGACTGCACTTTTTAGGAGCTCCATCCCTAATTAAAAACAGGAATGTTTTGGCGCCATCCCGAATGTAGCTGACACTTTTCGGGACTCAAGTCCCGTACATTCCGAAATAGAAGCACTTGCAGAGTGAATGTGTGTCATTTTGACAAGCATGGGGCTGCGAAGCCGTCAGCGCCGTCGTCGCGATGGCGCCGCGCACGCAGAGATGTACGATGTGGAGCCGTCGCACCATCACAGTCGCCACTCGCTCGAACGTGCGGACTCACTGCTTCTGGTGCAGGTGCTGCTGCTGCTCTAGGCGTGCGACGTTTTGCTTATTGTACTCGTTACTTGCGCGACTCTGACGTTCATTGGTCACGCGGTTGAACACTTAGATCACTTGTGTGCCTCTGTCCGAGATGTCGATGCATTCAATCTCATGTGGAAGGCGGCTATTGCGCGGGGTTTCAGCATTGCGAAGAAGAGATAAGCATCCTTTGTATACTTAATGATGTGGACTTGTTACCTATGTCTCTTCTTGGCGCGCAGAAAACCGTTGCGATCGGCGGGCTTGTGGTGGTCGGATACGAACTGCTGCTGTACCAATTGATGATCAATGGAGTGTCATCAAGTAGCACCATGTCAGCGTCACGGTGGCCGATTTCCGTGATCTTGAAGGTCGTCGCGATCGCGAGTGTGGTCAGCACGCGCGAGTACATCTCCACGGGAAGCTCCAAATCCTACGGACGCAGTCTGTTCTTCACTGGCAGCTATTTCATGCTATGGATCTGCTGTGTGGCGCTGCTCCACGACTCGGTAAATGTCATGGAAGTGTCGCCGCTGTGTCTCGTGTACTTTGGCATGAGTTTCCTGACGCTGCACCTTATTGGCGACAACACGAAGGCCGAAGTCGCACGTGCGCAGCAACTCGAGAAACTCGAGCAGCTTTACAGTCAGAACAAATATCGACAAGGCTATGTGACCGTCTGTAGAAGTTGAGGGAAATAGGCACTTGCGGTAGCGCTGATAGCTCACTGGGGCAGCAACGACTCAACAATGCACAAGAAAGCACGAGCGGAAGGCTTGGCACTGCGAGTAATGGCGATGTAGACAACGGTGAGGACGATCAGCGCAAGTGATATGATCTCAGTTGGACAGCACCACGGGTGAGTGAATAACGACGAGACAAGTTGGGTCGGGGGAACTCTTGGCACTCTTTCTCACTACGGAAGCCGTGCACTCGCGGTGCACGTGGGCAACAGTCTGTCTAGTAATCACTGTCGTATATATAGGTAGAATTAGCGAGCGACGCCCTGAGCATCTGCTCGAACAAACAGGGTGGAAGCGAGGAAACAGGAAGCAGAATCGCTCGAGTTGGCTGTTGTGCACCCATTTCGCCACCGGCAAGGACTCAGATGCCAAGAGCTCCGAATCAAACAGTCCACTATTATGGAAAGGTTATGCTGTATCCATCCATACGCACTTTGCAAAGCGCGCGCACAGCAGTTGAAGACTTACACTCTTAGGTGCGCAGTGTCTGCACTCGTGCCATGCCACATTTGCCAATTTGGCACCGAAATAGAAGCGTGTGAGCGTCGGTATCTCCGCGTTCGTGATGGCCGAGCGCGGCGCGTACAAGCAGCGCATCTGGGAAGTGTCCAGGGCACTCGACCGACTGGTGCGTCCTGCAGATGGGCGCGGTAGCGGTGTTAGTTGTATTGACCCTCTCTTTCTCTCTCTTTGTATGCGAAGGCGATACTGTGCGAGCAGCATCACTACCAGACGCAGCATCGCGACGGATTGCCCGACTGGATCCCGCCGACGTCGACCCCAGCAGGCGTTCCGAGCGAGAGGCATGTGGACGTGCCGACGTACTTTGCGTGGCGAAAGGGAGCTGCTGACCAGGATGAGTATGCGACCCATAAGGGCGGTTCACGGAGAGACACGCCTGTGGTAAGCGGTTGTCGAGTACTGCATGCACGCGCTCGAGGAGCGTGAAAGTATTACCTGGTTGATGGCTGTCTTGAAATTGTAAATGCCGTAGAAAGAAGCGCAAGTGATGGAAGCGCAGCCTTTGGAGAGCGTGACGCCTTCAGCCAAAAGTGTGGAGAACGATGTCTCTATTCCAGTTGGGACGATTCCTGCAGCCAACAATGAATCCTTGTCGGACGCGAGCAAGACGCAGTGTTTGCCATCGCACGAAGCGCAACTAGTTCACCCAATCGACAATATAGCGAGGACGTCTGCTGTGGTCAGCGACGATACGTTGGTTGGCAAAGACAAAGCACGGCCTTCTCAGCCGTTTCAAGAGGTGCTCGATTATGAGGTAAGTGCTAGAGGCGACTTATACGTGCGCAATACGGTCGATCGTTTGGTGGCTCAAAAGATGCCTGTGTGTATGCAGGCAAAATGGAAAGCGAAAAAGGCAGAAGAGCTGAGGTTTCAGACTCAAAAATTTCTTGCAAAATTGGCGAATCCTGAGCCGGTTGTTGCAACCAATAGCAATGGTAGCGAGCCAACCCCGCGCGATGAAGCCCAAAGAAGCGTGGATGTTGACTCGATTAAAAAGAATCAGCATGCAGACATTAATGAAAAAGAGGAAATATCGGACCAAGCTGAACGCGGTCATGCTGGCTCGTTGTCGTGGATCGGTGATTCACCTACTCAAGTGGAAGCTTCGCCATCGGACATTCTTCAACCACAACCTCAGAGAACGGTCAGATTCAGCCTTCCTGCCCATCAAATGAACAGAGCAGTGACACCAGAATCGCCAGAAGACCAGTCTGAATTCGTAGCACAGAGCTTGCAGCCTTCTCAAATTTTCGAGAGTGGATATCGTACAGCGTACAGCGACGCGAATCGCTGGATTGATCTGTTCCCGCATCCAACTCGGAGCATTGCACCGAAAGAACGTGAACTTTATCGAGTGTCCCGTTCAAATCAACCTTATTTGACAAAACCTGTACTTACTGTCACCGAAGCTCTTCACATCGCAGAAGAGTCGTCGAGAGAGTTTCTGGGGAAGGAACTAAAGCTGACCAAGGAGCCACGAAGGACATCTGCAAATCAGGAAGCGGCGAGCGTTGGCCAAGTTGGCCAAGACGAGCGTTTTCTAGAAAACACTGTAGTCGACATCACTGGTCTGCCAGATTTCGCTCAGACTGCTCAAATCAATGCAAATGAAGCAGCGAAGAAACGCGTCAAGGATATTCACGAAAAGACCATGGCCGAGGAGGAAACGCAAACAGACGACCCAGCAATTGAACCCATCAAATTCAGTGAGAGGGTGCGCAGAAGAAAGGCAAAAGAAGAACCTGAAGTACCTCTATCGAACTGCATACGAGGCTGTTCCGTGTGCAAATGCAAAACAGCAAACTCAGTAAAGCTGAAACTCACGGTAGAGAAACCGAAGAAGCCAATTCGAACGAAGATTCCACGCCGACAGTGCTGCAATCCAATATTGATGAATCCAAGGTACCCTCCAGAGCCAATGTTTTTCCGCGCCAAATCGACGTACATGACCGAGTTCAAGAAACCAAGTGTAAAAGCTCTCGCTTGAGTGTCTCCAACAACACTGCGCCAGCAAGCAAGTGGAGTTGAGTTGCTCGGTGCTTCAATCGCACTATTGCATCTGGAATGTGCATGTCCTTAATCTTTGACTTCCTGGACGTGTCTTTGGATGCGCAATTTGGACGCTGGTTTGCAGCTGCGTCTTGATCAAAGCTAATGTGGTAGCTGCACATCACTGCACGACTGGATCAAGAATAGTGGCTGCTTTTGTGACGATGGTGGCAGTATGCACGTGTTTTGACCAGGCATAACGACGTCGCGTTGGTTGATCAAGACTGCGGGACGAGAGGTAACAGCAGCCGTTGTCCTAGTGAAGTATTGGTGGAGTACGGTAGCTGTCCTGATCCTCCGCAACGCGTATAGACGACGAGCTTCGCTCGAATAAATGCACAACAATGCAGATATGATCTACTACATTGGCTATCGGTGGAAGATCAAGATCACGCGTGTTCAGATCTGTGCTTTTGTGGCTAAGAGCAAGCGAACCTCGGAATCCAGTATCTATCGACATTGCTATCGTCATCCACATTTACCCCTGACAACAAGTTTTTCCAAGTGAGACGTGCTCGTACCGTCGTCGTTGAAGAGTATGCCCTGGCAGTGATGCTCTCCCTCATCACAAGTTTCTGGTGCCAAGTGAGACGAGCATTTACAACGGCGACTAAAGTGCTAAACGCAACTAATTATAGGGCGTTTGACGGTAGTTTCATCTCTTTCACGTTGATTTCGGATTCCAGAATACGAGTTGCGACGCTCAAGCCAATCGACCAACGTCTTCACAACTCACAACAGCCCCCAAATGATGGAGAGCAGCAACAATGGCATCGAGTTCCCGAAGAAGCGGATGCTCGTGCGCGTATATCCGCGATATGTGCGGTTGCGTCAAGGTAGCGAGATTCGATATAACCTCAAGCTATCGCGGGCGATTAGCAAGGTAAGTATTGGCATTCGTTTGTTCCCACTAACGCGCAAGCATGGCTGACCTGACTCCTATGTGGCACATTCAGGGCAAAGCCGTGACTATTCGCGTGTGCGTGATCACGAACAAGTGCGGCGTCACAGTGAGTCCGCAGCAGCTTGTTGTGACAGCAAGCGATTGGAAACTTTCCCGCGAGATCGCGGTCACGAGTGAAGTAGACTCGGAAATCCGCACGACCCAGATCCACCACAAAATCTACGAGACTTATGACGACGTGTACAACTCGAGCACGACGATTCCGTCCGTATTCGTGTCCGTGCTGCAAAAAGAGGCAACGTTTCTGTTCTCCTTCGGGTGTGGGCTGCATGGGCGACTTGGGAGCAACGACGAAGAAAATGCCAACGTGCCCACGCCGTTCGCGTGCAAATGGCTACACCCCGCGTAGATCGCGTGCGGTAAAGCGCACTCGGCGATCATTGACGTGTACTCGAATATTTACTGCTTTGGCGCGGGCGCAAACGGTCAGCTTGGTCAAGGTGACAGCAATCTCGACTCGTCCGAGATGCCACTGTGAGTACCCACAGTGGGCACATCCACTATTCTTCATGTCGCCTGTGGGGGCAATCACACAATGTGCATGATGACTGAGGGTAAAGTGTTTGCCTGGGGTGACAACGCGTTTGGTCAGTTGGGACTGGGCTTCAAGTCCACGAAACCTCGAGGGATCCCGACTCGCGTGGAGAAGCTAGTCGATGTGCGCGGGATGGTGTGTGGCGGGAGCCATTCCCTCATTATCACGACTGACAACAATGTGCTTGCGTGCGGAAGCAATATCGCTGGGCAACTGGAGCTTGGAGATCGTAAAGACCGCGTGGCGTTTGAGCGACTTCCATTCTTTCGCAAATTCTATGCAGCTCAGCAGACAACAAGTGTGGGCACAGCAGCACCACTCACTTATTCGCGAGATCCCCCCGGAACTTTGGTTGGGGCGGTAGCAGGTGGAGATGTGGAGCTTGCGTGCGTCCAATACCATTCGATGGCGCTCTGCGGCAAGCGTGTATACTCCTGGGGAAATAGAGACGATGGGAGACTTGGTCATGGCAACCTCGAGACCTTTTTGGAACCGACGTTGGTTTTGTCGCTTGTTGATATCCCTGTCAAAGCTATCGCATGCGGCGGTAGCCACAGCGGCGTGATAGCTGCAAGTGGGGACGTGTACCTATGGGGAAACGGACAGTATGGACAGCTCGGCAATGGCGCGGTGCGGAATCGACGCATCCCAACAAAAATCCGTGCTCTGCAGGGAAAACACGCGACTCAGCTCGCGTTTGGCGAGTGGCATTCGATGGTATTGTGCGAGGGCGGCGTCTTGTATTCCTGGGGATTTGGTGAGGAAGGGCAGCTTGGGCTTCCAGCAGACGAGCTGAAACATTCTCGGATCGTGCCGAATCCGAGTGTGGTGCACGCGCTATCTGGTACGGGAGCCACGACGGTGCGCTGCGGTGGCTCGCATACGTTTGTCGTGAGTGTGCTAGAAGCACGGCGCCCTTAGCTAGCGCGGATCCATCGACGAGCATCCCATAACGAGGCCTCGAAAAAGAATGACAGTGGCGCGACGAAACAACCAACAGAGAGCAGCCATGCGGATCGAGATGCATTGACACATACTCGGAGCTGGCCCAGCAAAGGAACCGTTGAGCCACTCACAGATCCTGGTGGTGCGCATGAACGATTGAAAAAGAAGAAATTCCCGAAAGCGATCGCAAAGAAGAAATCCGACATTGACAAGATCGACAGCCCAAGAGAGCCTGAGAGCTCCGCGACTACTCGTGCACACACTTCTATCGCGCTCTCGTAGAAAGAGCGGCCGATGACAACGCGTTGCGCCAGGAGGTGAGAACGCTCGCTCAGTTGCGAGACTCACTGTCGCCGATTCCGATGCCGTGCTCGACGCGGGCTAAGACAGCGAACGCCTTCATTTCGCCTCGTTTGAAGCGGCTGCACGAGCAAGTCTTACGTGCGACAGAAGCTGGGACCGGATTACTCAAGTGCCAGAGTATCGTCGACACGGACGAGATCAATGCGTCCATCGTTGATGCTGTCCAAACGGCGACCACATGCTTACAAGGCACCGAGATCTTTCGATTGCATATGATGCACAACTTGCGGTTGCAGCAGACATTCTTACGCGGCAATGACGAATCTCCGCGTACGCAGCCTGACGATCCGCAGACGCTGGCAGACATGCTTCGAGAATTGCGCGGCGTCGCAGCAGAGACAGCATCAGAGGACGAACACGCCTCGCAAAGGAGCGATGACGACGGCAAACTGGGGTGCCAAGAGCTAGAGCGTGAAATTAAGTGGCAATTGACCAATTTGAGCCCCTGAGCAAGAGGAGGATAGTGTGCTGCTCTCTGCAAATCCTCGGCTGTGCCATATGATCCTCAAAAAGGCGCTCGGGACGATCCGGGATATGCCACCAGCAAGCAGCAGATCCAATACATTTCACCGACAAATAGTAATGCGGATGCGAAGTTGCTTGGGAACGGTGAAGAACGTTTGCTAAAACTATCACACGCTCAAAAAGCGGAGGTCAACTGGGCTGTTCGGCATTGATCCGAGAGACACGTCGAACAAACGATCGCACTTGCTGCAGTATGGTACTGATCTCAAGCCGTACACACCTGTGGAGTGAACATGACTCAATTAATGCAAACCGAGTCTCCGTGCTGGTATTAAATATGGACTCCTGTTGGATACCGTTTTCTTTCTGCTTTCTCTCGTGCGCGCGTCGCTCACTTGCCGGCATCGCGATAAAACTCTGCGATGCGGATCTCCAGCCGCGCAGGCTCCACACGCGGCAGTGTCGCCGGGTTCCTTAGTTGCTCGTGCGACAGCGGCGCGTACAGCGCCAAACCGTTCAGCTTGGCGAGTTTGCACACATTCGCCAACGCGCCGACCGACATGGCGTTGAGCAGATCCTCCGCTGTCACAGCCAGCGCTGACATTGACGCCGAGACTGGAGCCGGAGGGTTGTCTCCTCCATTGCCGCATACTTGGCGCTTCTTCCACATAAAGTAGTCGTGGAACGGCGCCCCGGGGCGCAGGAACGCGAACTCGGGGTTCGCGTGCTCGCGCTCGCGCACCGTGGCTTCGAACGCCTCGCCGTTGCGCTGGATGAACTCGACGAGGCGGTCGATGCGGTGCTGCACGTCTGGTGGCAGCGGCTGTGGAGCGCCTGGGCCCGCAGGAGGCGGAGTACTGAGGATTACAGGCGGCGGCGGACCAGCGTGCACTGGCGGGAAGAACACGCGAGGGCCTGATGGCGGCGGGGGGTGCACAAATGGCGCGCCAGGAGGAGGCCGCAGAGGCGGCTGCGATCGTGCGGCGGCAGCGGCGGACGCGAGCCGCGCCGCCTCCTTCGCGCGCGCGATGCGCTCCTGGAACTGGTCCGCGGACAATGGCGCTGCCATTCTCACTTCGTTGTCAAAAAAACTCAAAATTGCACTGGAGCTCATTCGGAGCCTACCATCGAGAGAATTCCATTGGCTAAAATCAAATAGAAACTGGAATCTGATTGGTGAGATCAAAGAAAAATACATATTGCTCACGGTCGTCGAGCCTCTGCTTAAAGCCTGTTGTTGAAATTGGTGGTGGTCTCGCCGTTGAGACATCGCTTCGCTGTGAGTTCATAAGGGAGGCACTCAGCGTTGTCTCCTCAGCTACAGCTGAAGTCGGATCACGGCGCGATTTTGGTTCCAATTTTCGCGATTGCGCGCAGAGTTTGCGGAAAGCGCCCTGCTCAGCACTTGGCACGTCGCGTGGCTAACCGTCGGCCAAGAAAACCTCCAGCCGGGTGAGAAACGAACTCTTGAAGCTGGAGTAACCTTCCGTGCCGTTTGGCAGAACTACCGAGGAACTTCTATCAGTGGCTGTGCAGCTGCGTGGCCAGAAATGGAAGCTTGAAGCTGGAACAAAGAGAGCGCTTTGTGGGGAGAAACGCGCGCGTGCGAGTGGACGCTGCTGCGAGAAGATCGCCCGAGAGCGCGGCGTGGTGCGCCGCTCACTTCGAGACTCGATCAGGAAGCACGCGACGACGACGCGGTAGCGAGAAAGCGAGGAGGACCCAGCTAGCGAGAGCGGCGCGAGCAGGTAGCTGTGTCCTCGTAGGACAACGTGGGCGTCTGCGCGTAGGCGACGCTCACAGTACGTGTGTGTGTGTGCGCGCGGAGGGGCCCACTGCGAGTAGGCAGCGTCCTTCTGACCGGACGTGATCGCGTAGGATCACGCCCGAAGCGTGTGCGGTCGCCGAGGATCGTGGAGACACAGGGCGGGGTGGGCGTGTGCGCCCCAGGTTCTGAGCTCATGGATATAAATAAATGCGAGTGATGTTGCTGGATCTATTTTGACCCTCTTTCTGCTAGTGAAACTGCAGGGACAACACGCTAAAGTTACTCTGGCTTCGTGTGCCCAATGATCTCATCCTCACAACCCTGTTGAATCGTCTCTAGATAGAAGAGACAAAATGCCTGAAAAACAGTTTTGTTTGGAAGAGAAATATATGGATAACTGCGAGCTTTTCGTGCGGGGCGATCGTCAGGTATTAATAGTGCCAAGACGGTGCTGAAAGACTCGGTCCAGCTAAATGCACAGCACTCGACAAACTGGGCCTCGGCGGATACAGCGACAGTGCCAGAAGACCACCGCTTGAAGCCATGCCGTCTCGAATCGTCAAACTGTCGCGAGCGTCGTATGCGCTGTGGTGGGTGGTGCTCCTGTTCGTTCATGCAGTCGCAGCCGCGTTCTTCGGGTTCTGCGCACACTTTTACCAGTTCATTCTCGGAAAAGAGGACAGCTATTTGGCCGGTTGCCTTGCTTCAGCAAACATTGGGATGCAAGCAGACGCATACCCGATGATTGCGGTCCTTCAGGGTTTAGTCGCGCTGCCCCACAGCCTCGTAATCCTCCGAATGCTCACCGCATCTCTTTACTCCCGATCGTTTGCCTTTATGGTCGAGCCGCGTGACTTCAAAGCTTTGATCTATCGACTCTTCTGCCCTCGCAAGGCTGTCGCGGAGGTGCCGTCAAGCAACCAGAAACAGAAACATTTTCTAACTACGGCATGGAGACGACCGAACTGGATGAGTGCTCTTTTTGGCCGGACGGGACTCCTTGGCGTAGACGGGAAATACTTTCATTTCATCTTGTTTTGCCGTGAGACCTTCGAGATGAGCTTGCAGACGAATCAAGCGTACCGAATGAGCTACTACTTGCCGCGTGACGCCCTCAATCGGTTCTATGTGATTCTCATTGTACTCAATTGCTGGTCCACTCCGCTGATTCTCCGTTTGTACAAGCACGACGAAGCAAAGAAACGACTCCTCTGTCTTATCTGTGACTGCGTCTTGGACTCCGTGGCTGCAATCGTGATCCCCTGCTCGGTCATCGTCACGTACGTTGGCGACTTTGATATGGAGCTTGAGGCATTCCCAATGGAGCTGTGGTACAATGATATTTGGAACATGCACGCGATCAGTGAATCCCAGATCCTGTTTGTGACCTCCTGGCGTGATCTAGCGACGCGAATGGTGTTCTCGATAGGCATGATTATAGCAATGTCCAACATCAAAGACCTCTTAGGGCCTCGGCAGGTGAGTCACGCACGTGGGAACCAAGTGATAGGAATGGAATTGATCAACCCAGATGCCAAAGCACCAGGTCCCAAGCACCACTCAGAGAAACAGGCTGCATCGACATTTGCGCCGACAGCGAACGATATCCTTGCGACTACGTCGCTACGCATGGCCACTTCCCGTGTCATCTCCACGCGCCTAGCGTCGATACAAAACCGACTTCACACGTGCTGAAAAACCCAGATAACCAGCGCCGATTCACTCATTTCGTGCACACGTTTGTGCTTCTTTGGGGCGCTGTTGTTCTCAGTGTTTATTTGTACGCTGCGTCAAAGCCGGTGCTGTCTCAGTGTCTCTTGCAGCTACGCCCATGGGGGAAACCTGAGCCAGTGTGCACCTTAGTGCTCCTAGATTGCTACGAGCTTGGTATCAATGGAACAAAGGAAGATGTCGACACTGAGTAGAGTCGCGTGGACCCAGAGGTGGTGGAGCAAGTTGTCGTTCGCCACTGCCCGACACTCGAGATGCCACCACGCCTACAGCAATTCTCGCACATGCTCATTTTGAAACTCTACAATTCCAGCATCACAGAGTGGTCAGCCGATTCGGCGCTCACGGCCACGAGCCACCCAGACATGTCGATTTTGCTCATTATTCGTGTCAACATGACGGACGGCGTGCTCCCGCCTGGACTCCTATCACCAGAGTTCCCACCGATGCTCGCAGACATCGAGCTTTCGACAACGAACCTTCGCGCGTTACCCGACGATCTCGACTCAATATGACCAACGTATGGCCAGTTGCAATTTGAGTACTGTGCGTTTACATCGATCCCAGAGGTCGTGATGCGGCTGCTGCCCGTCTTGCTTTCGTTTTGCGGGAACCCGCTCAATGAGATTCCGGCTGAACTCTTTGCCGTGGACTCTCTTGGGTATCTGCACATCGGGAACAACGAGAAGCTGACGGCGCTCCCGGCAAATGCGACTTTATCCAATTCGATGGACAACTTTATATCCAGCATACGCAAATCGCGTTCTTCCCTTCTTGGCTGGACCCAGTCGTGAACACGAAACTCTCGCAAGGGTATCGACTGCTCAGGGCTGTGGGGATCCCGTACTGCGAGTATATGCAACCCGTCTACAATCGCTCGTTGTCCGATGCCGACGCCATGGCGGCTGTGCGTGCGGAGACGAAAACAGCAGCGATGATGGGTCCCGGAGAGCCGCCGATGCTGGTGGACACCTCGGACTCGGCCCGCAAGGCGATTTATGGGGCCGTCAAATGCGAAGCAGGAACGGAGTGGACCTTCTTCCAACTCATGACAGAGGACAAGCAAAGCGCTCTTCGATAATGGCGACGAGGGACTTTGGTCGTGCATTCAGATCGAAATGACAGCAAGTTTAAGCATTAATTATCAAGAGCACAATGTAGTTTTTACGAGAGTTGTAGTGGTGGATGCAATTCACTTTGTACCCACCTGCACTAGCGCCAACAGCGCCCCACAACGTCATTAGCAGGTAGCCATCGCATTTAAATCGCAGGTGGAGGTGGTATTCGGACGCGAAAGCTGGTCCATATCGAAATAATATTTACTGATTGCCCTGTCCTAACGTGATTCGCTCTCTCCATGGTATGCTTTCGCTTATTACACGAATTTGCGAATAAATATTCATGTGTTCTGGTTGTGGCCTGTGTCTCGAGAACTCCCAATCCAGGCAAAGTCAAAGCTAAACTTCATTCCTGTTCGATCATTGGAAGATACAATACACAGTCAGTTGCGCTGCTCTCACCACATATTTCTATGCCAGTTTAACGATGGGGCACAAACCAACTTACCGAAATGGACGAGCGTAAACTGCAGCAGCATTACGACCCACCCCATCAAGGTGCCTTGCAAGATCAGCCACTCGCCTTCAAAAATGGACGCTAGTTGATGGAGTGCCGGCAATCTCAACCTCCGTTTCAGTGTCCAATGCACGAAAAGCAGCGACAGTAACTCCAGACACCCATAGATCACGATGCTCGTCAGCACTGACGTGAGTCTCGCCGACAACTGCTCCATGCCTGGATAATATTGAGCATTTGGCAGCTGTGCTAGCGCCATGAGATATGCAGCGTACATAAACGGGATCGCTGCCTCAATGTACTCGACGAGAAGAAGCAGCTCACATGTCCATAATAGCTGGAGGCATTTGCGAATCAAGATCGCCTTCTGCGTGTCTTGATCCACCAAATTCGAGTCCACTCCAGGCACACTGGTTTGCTGAGCTTCTTGTGAAGACGCTGGCTGTTCTGCAGATGGCATCGGTACAACTTGCGTGACGCTGAAAAAACTTAATCGCCTGAGCAAACGGAGCCAGAGTGCTAAACCACTGCGGTGCAGAGTCGCGCAGAACTCTCATGACGCTTGCAGGCTGGGTGCTTTGAACCACTTGCCCCTGATTACTTGGCGCATGTATCTTTGTGAATGCTCGAACACGGAACGTTGTCAACCCACCTGGATTCCGTTGATCTGGCTTGCCGATTTGCTCCAGCACGTATGCAAGGAGGCCTTTGGCTCCAATGCTTTGCCCACTCAAGGTCTGAAGTTCACGCACTTGCTTAAAGAGATGCCGCAAAGAGTACACATTCTGGATTGCACCAATCAGAATGATGCCTGCCGCCGTCCACATTGAACCCGAGCTTTGTATGCACTTGGATTGGTACAGCGCGTTGAAGATGTCGACACTAACTACCATGCATGGAATGAGGTCGTCGACGTCACCAGCAGCAGTTGTCATTAGCTTCTTCAGCAACACCTTGATGAGCGGAAGCACAAACACGAATGCGACTTGGTGGTTTCCCGATACTGTCAAGAACACAGTGCTGTACACTGGGTAAATCAGCAGGAAGTTGGACTCAAGATGGAGTTTCTTGGCAAATCGCTGAAACTGAGCCCGAAATTCGGGATTCTTCCTTAATTGCTCAAACCCCATAGCGAACGCCATCCCCATAGAGAAAAGCAGCACCCAGGCAGGTACACCGATCAAAAATGTAAACGGGATCGGGAAGACCCAGCACTTGGCGACCCAGCACTTGGCGACAGCCAACAGAAAACCGGTATACCCCACTGCCGCGAACAAACTCACTACGATGTTTTTCTTGAGCGTTGCGCACGCTGATGGCACCATCCCTCCAAATTCGAGAGTCACACCAAACGCCATTGTGCAGATGCCGATAAAAACACGAATCCAGAATGACGCATTGTGATCCCACCCATCCGGCGGATCTTGAAGTGGCAGAGCGTCGACAAGTAGAATCAAAATCAGCGGGGGCATCGCCGTGATGACGCACACGAAGCACGCTTGACTCAAAGACCTCGTCGATGAATACTCCTGGACGGCGATCAGACGCTCAACTGAGTATTGTCCGCTGTGTCAAAAGCCACTCCAGAGCAGCGTCATCTTCGACGCGATTGCCCAGGGACGCATCGTACAGCACTCGCAGCAGACAAACTCGGTACGCAATAGGACTTCGTACTCGTGAGCGTCTGAGCAAAGTTGCCACGGGCTCGAGACGCCCTGGCGTGGCTGCAGGTGCGTGCGTATGATCTCAGGTGAGAAAAGTGCCAACTCGCTAAATTTACAAGCGCCCCGACGATTGAGAGGAAGAGAAAGTATCGATAAGAAAACTTTAACAGGCAAGAGCGACCAGAGTCCAGCATTATACTATTAATACTGGATGAAATGCACACGTACTCAAGTATTTACAAAGTTGCCGAATGCATCTCATTACGTTTATTCGCATTTGCTACCAGGCTTCTAGCACTTACTGGAACGCGGCTTGCATGCGCCCGAGCATCGGAGGCAAGAACGCCGCGTCGATTGCGTTCATGACGGCCGAAGGGATCTCCGGCGCAGTGAGGTCCGCGTAGTTGATGAGCTGCACGACGCACTTGTTGGCATCACCCGCAAGCGGCTCCACCTGCACCGCGAACGTGTTGAGTGCGCGCACTGGGTCGAGCGAGATCGCATTGCACGATTTTGGGCCGTAGATGCTGCAACCTGGGTCGCCCTTGTGTTGCACCGACTTCGACACGAAGAGGCGAGCGTCCGCGTCGATCGCGTTGAGCACGACGAACTCGCGCGTCTTGATGCCTTGGTTTACGGCCT
>JAADVP010000465.1:0-21119 GCA_023335675.1 Globisporangium solare | reverse complement strand
ATGCAGGGATTATCAAAACTCTTGTCGATGTTGTACCTGACCGCACAGAATACCACAGTGCTCAATCGTATTTTACACCGCAAATGTCAATATCACACATTTTAAACTAAATTGACTTGATCTCATTAATAACCAAAAACTTTAAACAAGAAGGCTTGTGGGATTTAACTTATGTCAACCAAATCGTTTCATGGCCTTGATACGGCATTTTTATAAATTAATAAACCTCTATGAATCACGAATGTTGTACAGCCGCTTATTGTCAGGTTTTACTGTACTGCAACGGGGAGCGCAGCCAGATTACCAGATTCATGGGCTGCGAGCCACAGAATGAGACTCACGAGTCTCGTCCGACTTGCGAAAAGAGCGCGCGGCAAGTGCTTTTCGATGAGCTCGCTGTCCAAATGGTTTCGATGAGGCACATGTCGACACATCGACGGTGTGATGCGTGTTGCGCTGGGGGTGAGATCCCCATTTGGCCAGGTGCTGATTCAACCGGCCAAAAGGTATTGTCTGTGGTCCGGCTCCATGGTCTGACGCTTTCCTCTGAGAGCGCAGCTATGCCGTCGTTTACGCGATATGCAAAGGTGTGTTTTTAGATCCATTGATGGTGACTGATGCTGTTTATACAGGTTATAGGCACTGGATGGAGGTGCGTAAAGCGCTGATTATACTGATACAAAGTTGGCTGCGTGGTCGCTCTATTTATCGGCGGATAAGTTGATTTTTTATACTGCATGTGCCTCTATGTCACACTCGTAACATAATCACAAGACGGCATCACCTCCAGCGCAGTCCTCTAGTTAAACCTCCCTATTCAATATAGAGGGCACCGGCCTTTCTGCAATACCCATGTGCCTTCTGCTAGGGAAACCTGGTTGCTTCGAAACCAGCTGGCGCCTTCCGCCCCCCACCATATGGCGCGCAGCGCTGACTTCCCTGCGCTGCGAGGCGCGCTTTAATAGCCATCGGCCGGCGCCGCGATCCCAGCTGGGTTCCAGCGCTGATCGATCAGCGCTCCAAAGGGCTCCTCCCCCGAGTCGTCGTATGGAAAAGCGCCGCCGCTCGACTCGGTGGCCGCGCGCTTTTACATGGCGCCCGCCATACGCCAATTCGACGTCTTCCGCGCACTCGCAGCATTGACAAGTCGGCTCGCTGCTTTCTCAGCGACCAGCAAGGGACAGGGACCCTATTGACATAGCGCGATGAAGACGGCGGCGGTGCTCGCAGTGGCGGCGGCCGTGCTCGCGGCGGGCGCGAGCGCGCAGGACGGCGCGTTCACGAACGAGGACAAGGCGCTCTGGATCGACCACCACAACTACTTCCGCATGGCGGCGCTGCCCTGGTCCGCAGCCAACATGCTCAAGATCAAGTGGAGCGACGACCTCGCCACGGCCGCGATCAACGAGGCCAAGGCGTGCGCGGCCGTCACGGCTGTCGGCATCAACGTGCACACGCAAGCGGCGACGGACACCAAGTCGGTCGTTGCCTCGGCGTTCCAGGAGTGGGCCGTCGTCGCTGCGCTCAAGGTGCTGCCGACGTTGACCGCGCCGAAGGATGGCGAAGCTGTCGGCACGGGCACGTACAACTCGTACTCACAGATCGTGTGGTCGTCGACGAACCAAGTGGGCTGCGGCTACGCGACGTGCGGCACGGGCAAGTCAGTCGTGTGCAAGTACGCCCCCGCGGGCAATGGCCCAAACGAGCCGTGGTTCATTCACAACACGCCGAACTCGCAGTGCCCGGCTGGCACACAGGGCGACGGAGGACTGTGCATCGTCCCGGGCGACGCTGGCAACAACGATATCGCGCCGATCCCAGCCGGCGCCCATGCGTACGAAACGTTTGCAAGCTTTATGAGCAACGAGTTGAAGGCGCTGAAGGGCGAGGTCGTCAATGTTGGCTCCGGCAGCAACGCCGCCGACGGTGGTCCGATGACTGGGATGAGCAACAGCACCAACCCGAACGCGGCAAACGCTACGGCCACGAACGAAGAGAATGGCGCCAAGTCGGTCGGCTTCGGCAGCCTGACCGACGGCTCGGATGGCACTCCTGGCGTCGTGCGTCCGAGCTCTGGCAGCGGTTCGACGTTCTCGAACGAGGTCACGACTGATCCTGAATCTGGCGGTGCCGGTGCATCCACGGCTGCGACTTCGGCCGACGAAGCCGTGACCGCAGCGTCGCCGTCCAAGAAGAGCGCAGAGGAGAGCGGCACTGTGACGGGAGCAAACAACAAGTCGAGCGAGGACGACAGCGACAGCGGCGGCATCACGCCGGCCGGTTGGGCGGGCGCGATCGTCTGTGGCTGCGTGATGGTGGCAGGTATCGCCGTGTTCACGAGCTACCGCAAGAACCAGCGCCGCCAGCGCGAGATCATGCAGAACGGCGGCATCCACATCCTGTAGACGCCATGCCACAGGCTCCCTAGTCCATTTTTGCGTTCCTTTTCCCCCGTTGTTAGCGAGACGCCTACAGTATTATGAAGATAGTGTTGACCCCAATCTCTAGCGCCGCTCTTCTCGTTCGTGGCCGCCGGCGTGTGCAGCGCTCCGATGCGCGTGTGCGTCGCGCGCTTTGGCTCCTTCATGCACGCAGCAAAGATCGCATCGTATCGCATCGCATCGCATCGCATCGCATCGCATCGTTCATTGTTGCGTGCATCGACTGTCGCCACAATGCTGTGTTGTGACTACCAGGAAGATAGAATGTATATTGTATTTTTCTACGGACCCAGCAAGAGGAATAAATAACTTGCGTCTGATTTGTAGTTTTTTCGCAATCCAAACTTCGATTTTTTTGGGTGGCGTACCGCAACCCTAGAGATGACGCTGCGCACTGTATCGTGCTCTTTAAAGTTGCTGTCTGTGCCGTAAATTACGAGTGGGTACACTGTGCCTTTCGCGCCATAACTTTCCAGTTTATTTTCCTTTTGTTCGCCGTTGCGTAAGCTACGCTTCAGCACGCCAGGGCCTCTTCAACTCGGTAAATTACGAGCTTAAATTGCCTCACAAATCGCCGACCGTAAGTTACCCGCAACCTACCTCGCACTGCACCTATTTTATAGAGCACTCGGCGCTTCTTATTCAACTTGGCCATAAAAAGTCAGTCCAACCTCTGCAACCAAAAATAAAACAAAATAAAATACAGCCAAAAAATACACAGCGCAGCAGAATGACGGTCGCTCTCTCCCCCCTCCGTGCCCCCTCCTCCTTCCTTTTTCCGCCTTCGCCGCAGGATTTTCCATACTCAGCGCCATATAAAAAAGCGCCCGAAGCCCAGAAGAAGCATTCTCGCGGGCATCCGGTTCCTGTTGCGTTCTCTGCGCCCCACGAGACACGACCGCGCGCGCACGGGACTGGCCGCACTGTGCGTCTGAGCGAGCGTGCAGACCCGAACAGGAAGAAAGAAACCGAGCAGCAGCAGCAGCATGTCGAGCAGTCTGCGCTTCAAGTCGTCGCGGCGCCGCGGCAACAGCCAGGAGGCCAACTACGGCAGCACGGCGCACAACGGGAGTGGCATGCTCGGCTCGAGTCCCGGCGGCGGTTACAGCCGCAACACGATCTCGGCCGCGCCGGGCAAAGGCTTCCACGCGGGCTTTGGCGGCAGTGGCACCAACTTGAGCTCGTCGGGCGGCCCGCACTCGCACTCGCCGTCGTCGTACAAGGAGGAAGGCGGCGCGTTCGTGTCGAGCAAGACGGGCTTCCTCACCAAGCGCGCGATGTCGTCCATGGACGCGTTCGCGAACTGGAAGGAGCGCTTCTTCGTGCTCGCCGAGGGCCACTTGTCGTATTATAAGCAGGGCGGCGGGTTCTTCAACTCGGGCAAAGAAGACATCGCGCACTTGAAGGGCGAGCTCGAGCTCACGTCGGACTCGATTGTGCGCAAGAGCAATATTGATGACAAGGCGAATTGCTTCGAAGTGATCACGCCGACGAAGAAGATGTTTGCGCAAGCGAGCACGGCGAAGGAGATGGAGGACTGGGTCAAGTGCATTCGCGCGCATATCAACGCGCTCAAGCGCCCTCAAGGCCGCGGCAGTTTCCACGATGCGTCGCCGCCATTCTCGTCTGCGCCAGCGTCCGGCATGGAGGACTACTCTCGACCGAGCATGCTGGAAGACCACGAGATCGTGCGTGGAGCGAACATGTCGAGCGACCCGAAGGATATGGTTATCAAGCAGCTTTTGGAGGAAAACCGTCAGCTCCGTGAGCAGCTGACGATGAAGGACCAGATCATTCACGAACTCGAGATGAACGGTGGCCGGTCGGTCGATGCGCCAAGCGCGCCTGGCGGAGGCAAGATTCGTCAGTCGGCGCCGCAGATGATCCTGGATCTGCGCGATGTGAAGAAGAAACAATTCCAGCTCTTTGATGCGGCCGAAATCGGCAACTGGCATTTGATTGCGACGTTGCTTCGCGATAATGTGGTCGACGTCAACGGCGTGGGCATCAACCAGACGACGGCACTGCACTTGGCGGCGAAGAACAACCACCCGAATGCTGTGAAGGAGCTGCTCGCTAGAAGCGCTGAACCCTCGGCTCGTAACGGCGACAGCTACACACCACTGCACCTTGCCGTCCAAGAAGGAAACGTCGCGTATGTGAATCTGCTTGCGTCCTGTAGAATGCCGAGCTTGATATTGCGGTGCTGAATTTTCGCTTGTGTTAATTATAGGTGTGTTGAGGAGCTGCTGAACGCTGGCGCTGATCCGAATGCGACCGATTACCAGGGAAATGGCGCAATTCACATGGCTGCTGAAGGCGGAAACATTGCGATCGCGAAGCTTCTAGTCGCCAAGGGGGCACGCATTGATGCTCCCAATGCAAGCGGATCTCTGCCTGTGCACTTGTCTCCTATCGGCCACCCAATCCGTGTCCTGCTCGGCAGTGGCTCCAACCTTGCTGCGACGAACCCATCGCAGCCACCAAAGGCTCGAGGTGAAGTGCGTGAGAGCAACGACACGCAAGTGAGTCATCTTGCGTTCAAGAACAAGTACCAGAAGGATTTGGCGCTTGGTCCACGCGATTTCGAGTTCGTCAAGGTGCTGGGACGTGGTGCCTTTGCGAAGGTGTACTTGGTACGAGGCAAGGGATCGAACCGCGACAAGTGGTACGCCTTGAAGGCGTACAACAAGCAGGCGATTGTGCAAAAGAACCAAGCGCAGTACATTCACACGGAGAAGGCAGCACTCCAAGCGTGCTCGGACCACCCGTACATTGTCACTCTTTACTACGCGTTCCAGTCTCAAGACCGTCTGTTCTTGGTCATGGAGTACTGCGGTGGCGGCGATTTGCTGTCTGCATTGACCAGACGCAAAGTGTTTACCGAGCCCGAAGCAGCGTTCTACATTGGTGAAATTGCGCTGGCGCTGTCTCACTTGCACTCGAAGAACATTGTGTTCCGTGATTTGAAACCGGAGAACGTTGTGATGGACTTGGAGGGTCACTGCTTGCTGACAGATTTCGGTATCTCAAAGGAAGGCATCAAGGACCACACGTCTGCGAACACCTTCTGCGGTTCGCCAATGTACCTGGCTCCTGAGATGTTGTCTCGATCGGGGTACGTTTGCGCCTGTGTGATGCTGCTGCTTCTCGTGTGTGTCTGCTAACCGTCGTGTTTGGTTGTTCTTTTTGTATAGACACGGTTTTGCTTTGGATTGGTACTCCGTTGGAGCCCTGCTGTTTGAGTTGCTGACGGGTCTCCCTCCTTTCTACACGAACGACAAGAAGCAATTGTTCCACAACATTCTTCGCGGCCACTTGGTGATTCCGGACCATCTGTCTCCGAATGCGAGAGATTTGATCCAACGTCTGCTGCATCGTGATCCAAAGCAGCGTTTGGGCTCTGGACCAACGGGCGATCGCGAGATCTTTGTACGTTTCTTCAACTTGCGAGCTGTACTAGTGCGTTTGCTGGTTACTGATTTCGACATTTGCTTGTAGACCCACCCATTCTTCTCGACGGTCGATTGGGACAAACTGAAAAGACGCGAACTCGCGCCACCATTCCGCCCGAAGATCACCACGGACCCAACGGGTGTTCCAGACACGTCAAATTTCCCACAGGCGTTCACAGACCAAGAGATCTCGGATATTGAGCGTGGCTTTGAGCTGATGGACCCAAATGCGCAGCAAATTCAGCGTCCTGGCAACAGCCAGAAGGACGACCGGCGATTGTTTAAGGACTTTGACTTCACGCCGGAACTCCAGTTGGACAGTGAAGCGAAACAGTTCGAGCAGCTGGCGCTTCAGCAGAACAGCTTCAAGAATCTTCCTGCTCCTGCTTTGTTGGAAGCAGACGAGTATAGCATTTAGATGGTTGTGAGCCCCGATGGATCGCCTCGAGACCGCGACGCGTGGAGCGGTGAGTGAAGCGCTCGCTGTATTGACCGGAGTAGTGCGGACAACGGGCTGCATCGAAGACTGATTTTTGAACGTCCGAAATCAAGCAACGCACCGCATGTTTGAAACGATTATGCAATAGCCCCGAATGTGTTTTGGAACCCAGAATAATGCAAACAAAAGAACAAAACTCGACAAAAAAGAAAGTAAGAGCGTCAATATATACATGGGAGTTGGTTGTCTTTACATGGAAATGGTGCGAGTCGTGTTCTAAAATCAACGCCAGTTCTCTAGTGGCGCTCTATGCCTGTGGTGCGGCTGCCTCGGCTCGCGAAAACTTTAGAATGGAGAGCCGCTCGTTTCGAGCCTTGGTGGAGCGAACAACCTGAACATGCACGGCGTTTTATTTAGTGAGCAGTCCAATCACAAACTCTCGGCCTTTATAGCGTAATTGGTGGCGATAATCAGCTCGTACCGTCATGGAGAAGCCGTCTTTCGCTAAAATGGCCGCGATCTCCTTCGGCTTGTTCTCAACCACGGCCACCATGTAGAAGACGCCCGTCGGCGACAGCAGGCCCTGAAAGCCGTCGCCCATATCGCAACCCACGACGACACGTGAACACCAGCGAAGAGCTCTTTGAAAAATGCCGCAAACAGGCCACTCACCTTGATCTTTGGAAGCAGCCGGTCGATCACCTCACGTCCATGAATGCCTCCGGCCCATGCCGCTTCAATGCCGCTGTGTCCAAAGAAAGAAGAAGTACACAAGGGCGTCGTCAAGACCTCTGCAATGGGACGCATACAATGGGAGGGGAAAGGCCACTGACGTGGAGCCGACTTCTTCTGACGGCGTCGGCACATAGGGTGGATTGAACAGCAGCACGTCCAGCTTGCCCTGCGCAGCCAGAGACGGAAAGAGCAGTCAGTACGACAGCACTCTGCCACAAACGCCGCAATGCAGCAACGAACCTGCAAGCGCTGCTCGTAGCACGCCACGAGATTGGTCCGCACGATATCAAACGTCTCGACGCCGTTGATCGTCGCGGTGTTGTGCGCGACCGTTGTGGCCAGTGGGTTGATGTCTGTCGCCAGGAACAGGGCGTGGGTGCCCAGTTTCCGCAGCGCGTTCGCCAAGTACACAAACACCACGCCACTGCCGCATCTGCAACCACACACCCACACATACACACACGGACGGGATTTGTTGTATAATTCAGTCCATGTGAGCACCGCAATGCCACTGGACGCATCCCAAAGTTGCAAATGCAATGGCCGCACGCGCTCGTACCCAATCTCGAGACAAATGAACGGGTCCAGCGCAGCGAGCAGCGGGAGATCGTCCTGCAGCGCGTCCAGGAACAGGAACGTGTCTTCCGCGGGCTCGTACACGTTGCAGTCGTACGGCATGTCGATCTCCGGCACGGCCGCGGGCTCCATGGCGGCTTACTTTGTTTCCTTTTTTTTTGCGCCTGTCAAACGGATGGAGAAGTATTTCATTGGATGAAAATTGGGTGCAAACAGGTACAGTAATACTCCGTGTAAAAGAGCATATGGGTCTCTACAAACCGATTTTGGATGCAAACACAAGACGCCTCCCTCCACCTGCCGAAAATGCGCGAAAATGCAACTCCTAATAAAGAAAGCTCTGTTTGCTTCTATTAAAAAAAAATGCACATACGCGCATGCATTCATTATAAACTGTAGATATTTGCACCTTCTTTCTATCAGCTCCACTCTTTTTTTCTTCTAACCTCTCTGCCGTTCTTCTGTTGCTTATGCGTCGCAAAGCACCTTCATGTCCGCAAACGCCTGCAGCAAATCGTCCGCGAATTTCTCCGAGTTCGTCTGGGCGCACGACTTCTTGCTCGAGATGTGGAAGAAAATCGCGTTTTCGCCAGCAATCATGTAGCTCACGCCATAGCCATCTTCGGCGACGGGACCAAAGCCACCGCCGGGACAAATCGCATCGTCCACGCCGTACTTCGTGCCTTCAAGCGACTTGAACACTTTCGGCCAATGCGTGGTCTGCTGCTGAGGCTGCTGACTCGTCGACAGACGCCATGGACGGCCCAATGCGCTCTTCAGGAACGCCGACTCAATGCCGAAGCCGACCGAGGTACAGTACAGCGTGAACAAGTGACGATCAATGCCCTTGCCGCACATAGCACCACGGTAGCCATCCTGGTGCACGTCACACGCAGCCTGCAGCAGCTTGAGTTTTTGTTCGCGTGAAATGGACTCATCGTCCATCGACAGCACAAACGCCTTGGCTTCGTCGGTCACTGGGCGAACGGTCTCCGTACGACCATCACGGTACAAACGCGTCATGCTCGACTCGTACGTTTGCGTGATCGTTCCAGCGTTGCGCTTGTAAGCCAACTGAAGCGCCATTTGGATAAACCCATCAGGAGACACGCGGAACTTCTTGATCAGACCCTTGCCATACGCTTGGTTCTTGATGACTTTCAAGTCGAAATCGGCGATCGCAACCTTGGCATCTTCGAGCGACTTCAGCACAGCTGGCTCCAAACCGGTCGAGAAATCCCACGGCAACACCTTGCACGAAGGAAGCACCGACGTCTTCTCGCTCTCAACGCTCGGAATCGTATCACCAGCAGCATCGAACGGACGCGTGTACGTCACCTTCGTCGACACGTGCTCCCACGCATGCGCGAGCACTGGAGCATCCGCCCACGCGTGCTCAGCGTTGATGGCAGAGACACCGTTGTTGTACACGACCAGGTTGAAACTCTTGTCAAACCAGCGGTTGCCACCAGAGCCGTGGATCATGTCCTTGCCCATCGCAGTCCAGTCACTTGGAAGGTTGTCTTGGAGCACAACGACAAACACAGCCGATTCGATGAGCTCCAACGATCGCTTGTTGATGCCTTCCGAGAAGAATTTCTCACGGTTCTCCGCCCACTCGATACGGCCCGCAGCAGTCAATGCAGCAAGGTTGCCTTCACCAGCACCCACTGGTCCAAGAGTCTCCGATTGCTCCTTGATCCAGTTCAATTGACGCTGCATCTCAAACTTGGATAGCAAGCGGCCATGCTGACCTTTCTCAAACAGAGGCATCTTGAAGAAACGACCGTTGCACAATACAGCGACGTGCTTCGACTTGTGGTGGTACAACTTCAACGTGTCTTCCTCGCGTCCAGGAATGCGGGTGCACGAGAAAATGCGCTGATATTGGCTCATGCACAATGGCACGATGCCACGAATGAGCTGTGGTGGCAAAAGCTCACGGTCCAAGTCTTGCTTAAAGAGCGTGAATTCATGGATCAAGCTAGCCGCCATCGCAGTTGGCTTCTTGGTCACACTGAACTCCAGGTTCGCGTTCGAGAGCGCGTAGTAGTTGCTGTTGATCATCAAAGACGTGCGCCCCTTCAAGTACACATACTTCTCCCACCAGTCCGTGACATAGTTGGTCGACCACCACGACTTGAGGTACAGGTAAAATTGCAGCTTTGGTCCTTCTTTCTTGAGGAAATCGTCGGCCATCTTCTCCGCTTCCTTGTATTCTTCTTCCGACAAAAGAGGATGCACCGACTTCAGGTAGCGCGTGATCGTGTCCTTCAATGGCGGCAACGGCAGGCGCGGCAACGCATCTTGGAACGAGTACGTGAGCGGGTTGCGACCGCCAAACACCTTGAGCACCGCGCCCCAGAAAAGCACCATGTTGCTTTTCTCACGTGGCGCCAGGTACAACCAGCGACGGTAGCTCAAGAGCAATCGCAAGATCATGCGCTGGCCCCACATGAGCAGCAGGAAGCCCAGGAAGCTCGCCCACGCCGCCAAGTACCCCAAATACAGCGACTGCGGCAAGTAGTTTGCAAACGGAATCAGAAAGTTGCCCACATTCCACACCAGATGCGACAAATATCCATTGCGCCACCATGACTCGGCTGGCGCCGTGACGACAAAGAAGATCACAGCGACCATGACGCCGACGGCGACAAGCGGCGGCGCCGGGTACACGCGGTGCTTGATCGCGCGCTCCATGTGGAAGTACGAGCGCAGCAGCGTCTGTCGGATCTCCCATGGCGGCGGGATCGTGAACGACACGCGGATGCCCTGGTCCGAGTAGAAGAGCTCGACGCCGCGCTTGTGCTCGTCGAACACGCCGGTCGCCTGATGCGCTTCGGCCATGCTTGCAAAGTGTTGGTCTTCTGTTGGTTGCTGCGGCTGGGGGGTGCGGAGTGGTGGCGCGTTCGTTTCCGATTCCCGACTGAGCGCTGGCAAGCGGCGGCGCTGCCGGTCGAGTTGCAGTTTGTTGGTGAAGGCGGACTGATGCCCACTTGCAGCGTTTCGTGGTTACGTGCCCTGTGAGAAGCCTGCGATACCTGTTTATTGTAGGTTTTGACTGTTCGGTGTGTTCTCTGCAGTGTTTAATGATTCGAGTGCAGGTAACACATGAACCTGCTTATTGTCGGTAAAAGTTGTTGAAAGTGATATGGGGTGGGAGAGGTGGTTGTGCAATCGTAGCACTCGATCTTGTGTTCTTTCGCAACTTCAGTCCTTGCTCGGCCCACACACGTCAAAAAAAACACCAAGAAGCCGTTGTACTTTGTTTCTGACCAATCCTATGCCATCTGATTTTTGATTTATCCAATAGAATAACATACGTATCAGGTTTTTGGCCAATCACTGCGAGTGATGTAATATGACTGCGAAAAATGATCTCATCCGACTGTGTTCCAGTGTCAAAGAGCAGCCATGTTTGCGAGCAACATGTTGAGGTTTTTTGGGAGTTTGCAGTGCGCTCCTCTCCCTTCTGCGCTGACTATGCACAAAAAACCTCGATTGAAGTTGTCACGAGGTGCAAATATGACACCGCCGACAAAGGAACCAACTTCACCCTCCGAGTCTAATATCAGTAGTTGAGACGGTTAAACGATCCGGTTCAGCGGTTCAGTGGAACCGTCTCAGTCACATCTAAAATCCAATACCCTCTTCAAGTCGTCATCATACTTTATGAATAAATATCCTGTGTATATTAGAAACAACGTGGCGCACACAAAACCCAGTATATCCCATATTTCCGATTTTTTTGTTCATGGACGCTCGCACATACTCAAGCCAATTATCAGCGATTAGCAGCTCCACCAGGAACGCGACAAATGACCGACAACGACGGCGCCACGAACGGTGCGGCTCTGGAGACACACACGCCTCATTCTATGCTCCTACATGTCTCTATATATGTGGACTCGCACGCAGCAAAGTAGCGTCCGCTGTGCAGATCTCGTGAGCTCATGGCGCGAATTGTAACGACAGGAGGCGCAGCAGGCGGCAATGGCGCGCAGCGCGCCGTGCGCGGGCGGTACGCAAAGTTCAACGGCAGCATGGACGTGCTGCTCCTGGAGGCCATGCGCCACAACAACCCGTTCACGGCCAAGCACGGCACGCGTCTGCAGATGTGGCAAAACGTCGCCGAGATCGTCGGCGAAGAGCTCTTCAAGAACCCCGAGGCGTACTCGTGGCACACGTGCCGGTGCGTAGCAGTACTTGTCGATGCGTTTTGTGCATCGGTGAACACGCTTAAGACTTGAGGGTCTGATCTGCTTGTGTATTTATTTTCTTTTGTCGATCGTGCGTGCATTTGCCACCAATCAATTGCGAAAAATGTACTGTAGTGACCGCGTGACGGCGCTGATGAAGATGTACGCCGACGGCAAGCACGACAAGCTCTTTAAGCACGGCACAGAGGAGGAGAACAGTCGGAAAGAGGCCATTCTGCGCGAGCTGAACTTGTCCATTGCACGGAAAAGCAAAGTGACGATCCGTCCCGCGGCGTCGCTGCTTGACAGCAGTGCGGCCATGGCCGCAAGCAGTGGGCATAGCGCCACCACACGCTCGCGAGGCGCCCATGCGATTGTATTGGGCGGCTCGACTGGCGCGCTGCACAAGCGCCGCCGACTGGACGTAGGCGCTGGCAGTGGCGCGGCCGCAAAGCTGGATGCCACCACCGGAGTCCTCGGCATCGGTGGCATCACGCACCTGGACAGCGAAACGTTCCGCGCCCGTGTGCTGACGTTGATCGAGAGCAAAGTGCAGTTCGACATGGAGCAGCGCATGAAGGAGACCGAGCTGCGGGAACAGGAGTTTGAATTGCAGAAGCGCTTTCTCGAGTATTTACAGTCCAAGTGAGCGACCAACACAGTGTTTTGAGCATCGAGGCAAACGGCCGCCAAACCGTTCAGGAGATCTAATGGAACGCCTTCGCCTTTCAGCATTTCGGCCACAGCCACGCGTGCATGGCACGCGCAGCGACAATGCTGGAACTCTGTGTGGAAACTGTGAATCGAGAGCAAAAGTAGCGAGCGCAGCGATTCTCACCTCGAAATTGGTTTTAAAAGTTAATGCTTCTGTTTTGTGAACTTGAAAACCCAAATCGCCTGATTCCCGTCGTCATTGTCGCCGTGTTCTTGCACTGCCGCTTGCTCGTGCTTCCCATTCAATGCCGAAGCCTCAGCCTTGATGCCCTGCAACAGCAGCGCGATGTTCTGCCGCAACTCGCTCAGCTCCTCTTTCTCCTCCTGCTCGCCCCAGTCTTCGCCGGCCTTCTGCTCGTGCTCATCGTTCCGTCGTCGTCGTCGCTGGCACTGCTTGTAGCCGCGGTCCTCGTCCTCCTCGTCTTCCTCCTCGTCTTCCTCCTCGTCATCGTATGAATCGTCATCTTCATTATCCTGCTGCTTGGCGCTGCGTCGTCGACTGCAGCGACCGCCACGATGAGCTGCTCGCTTGGGGGACGCGGCCAACGGCTCGTCCATTTCCGGGATCTCCTCGCTGATCTCGTCGTCGTCGCCCTCGCCGTCGGCGGCGCGGAAGCGGCCCTTCATGCTCTCCTCGAACGTTTTCACGCGCTGCGCGAGGTCGTGGAGCGCACACGAGAGCTCCAGCTCGGCGTCTTCGTCAATGCTGTCGTACGCGTCGTCGTCATCCATGACTCAGCAAGTCTCTCTCTCTCTCTACAACTCAGTCCAAAGGCACTGTTCCTGATGGGAAGTAAGCTCAAACGCAACAGCGAATGCTGCCTTTTCACATTGTCGGTTGAACCAAAGAGAGGAGAGTTAGTTTCGAGCGAAACCTGCTCCAGGAGTAGCCCCATAACCGCCGTTACGTGACTCTCCTGGATGCACGTGCGTAGCAATGATTCACTGCTACGACACACACGCAATGTAGAGATCCATGCATGCTCACCTTCACAGCCTGGTCTTTTAAGACTTGCTTTGTTTCATCTTGGTTACTTCCACTTTACTACGATTCATTCACTACAGAAGAGAGATTGCACAAATGTACCCATTTGTAGCATGGGTTCACTTTGGAGACTCGCGTTTGAAATGACGGCCTTGACGCTCCTCGGGGCTAAATCACTTGCGCGCGCCCGCCTTCCTGGTCTAGCTCGGATGGTTCCTGCTCCTCCTGCTCGTCGTCACTGTCGTGCTGGTCTTCGCTGTGGCGGCGTTTCGGTTTCGTCGCGTGCATGATGCACACGATCATAACGAGTATCGCGCCGACGCCCAGGAAGAGGCCAAAGATCACAGCGAGCGGACTGACTCCGCCCCCCAGGTCCAGCAAACTGAGCTGCTCTTGGGTGAGTACGTTTGACGCAGGCACTGACGAATTGCACGCCACGACGCTTGCTGTCTCTATGCTGAGCACAGACACACCGGTAGTCGTTGCGACATCACCAGGATGCGCGACGTACGAGTCGAGCGCGAGCTGCAATGCCTTGACTTTCTGGAGCAAGTACACGGCGCTGGCCGAATCCTTCGTGCCTACCACCGCGACGGAGCTCGCGCTGCTGTTCGAGGCGGCACACAGGCTCTGACTGCAAGCTGAGGCTTGAGCCGCGTCACAATGTGAGCACGGCTCGCCGAACTCATACCACGCGACGCCTGGCGTGTTCCCCGCAGGCGCGTACTTGCACGCAGCAAGGCGGCCTTCGCCGCATATATTGTACGCACATCCAATGCGATTCGTGCTGGACCACACGAGCTGGGAATAGTGGTTATACACACCAACACCGACTCCGGCGTGGCTTCCGGCAGCCCCTTTCCCTGGGATCGGCAGCGTCGGGATCACACCGTAGAGCTCATTGAAGCCCCAGCTGCGCATGGCGCGGTCCATGAGCGTCACGCCGAGCGGCAAGTCGGGCGTCGACTCGATGTACACGTGGAGTCCGGGGCTCTCGCTCGGGGTCTTCTCACAACTCGCGATCGCAGCGCGCGCTTCCTCGGCCAACGTGAACTCCCACTGCACTCGGCGCATATCGGCGGCCTCCCACAGGAGCCCCTCGGAGCGGAACCAGTTGTGCCGGTCGAGCCACAGCGCTCGGTCTGTCAGCGCATCGTGCACACTCGCATACTCGTCTTCTGCTGCGAGTGCACTCGCAGCAGCAGCGTATGGCGGCCAAGCGCTGCACAGTGGACCGGCAACGCAACCGAGCCACGCGATGCGTCGCGCACTTAGCCGCATCGTCATCTATATCACAGAGAGTACTATGGGCCGAAGCGTGGTACGCACGTCTGCGCGCGGGAAGCCACGAGTGCGCGTCAGAAGGAGCCACGCGCGCCATGTTCCCACGTTCCTTCGAAGTTTCCTGTGCGAAAGAGCGCGCCATGCTGCTCTGTTTTTTGTTTTTGTTCTTTTTCTACGGAAGGAAAGCGAAACGGACTGGGGCGGACGAACACCAGCGTCTTTACATGCGCATACTGAAAGCAAGATGCGCGCCGGAAAAGCCAGGAACGAGTCGGTTTCGAACGTGGTTTCACTCGATCGAGGATCTTGAAACGACGCGAAACGAACAAAGTGCATGCTGGTCACACAGAGAGCGGGCGTCTATAGAGTATCACAATTCAAGAGCACAGCCGGAGCCACTTTATAATCACACATGAAGAATCTATTATTAAGATTCAATACGTTTACACAGGTTGATGGAAACAGAGGGCGATACTAGTGAAACTGCGAGCCAAAGAGTTGGGTTGCAGCAGCCATCAACTGATTCCAGTGCGCACCGCACTGACGGCAAAACGCACGCAAAGAAAGGGAAACCAGAGCGGCGAATGCGCTTCCTATTCGTCCGGTCCGCTGCACACACGATTGGGGCGCGCGGTTGTCTGCCCTTACGCCTGCACATATGCATGCAAATTGACACATGGAGGCACTATGCTGCTGCTCTCAATGCAAAGCGCGTGGCATCAGCGCATCGCAGCATCGGCGTTCGTCCTTGGATCATCAACATCTCCTACGAAACTCGCGTTTGCTTGGAGTCAACGAGATCGAAAGCATCAACCGTGGAGCGCCATATAGGAAAAAAAAGAGAAGATACACCAACATCAGCGTCTATTCGTTTCGGAAATGCTTTACGATATCTGCGATCGATCCAGTAGAGTACAGGAGTGCTAACTGGACTCGGCCGCGGCTGGGAGCGACTGGATCGCCATCTGCAGTGCGCCTTCGAACGTGCGGTTGCCGCCGATAAAGCCGCCCGCGTGCACGAACGTGCAGCCGGGGATGCCCGAGACCGCCGAGAGCTCGTCGTCGCGCAGACCGCGCCACTCGGCTTTGATTCCCTGGCGGAGCGCGAAGGAGCCGCCCTCGAGGTTGATGCCCTGTACACGCACCATGTTGCCCGTGCTGTCGTTGTAGAGCACGAACTTGATCTGGTCCTTGATCAGCAACTTCTCCTCAATGTCGTGCAGGTGCGACTTCCACGGACAGTACTGCGGGAAGTAGACGATCTCGCCCGACGCGTGAGTCTGGAACCGCGCGTTGATCGCGTCCTCGACGATCGAGCGCGCCGGCAGCCACGAGTTGACGAGCGTCAGGATGCTCTCCGTGAACTCGGTGACCGTCAGGTACATGGCCTGCTGGAACTGCTTGTTCACGAACGCCTCGGACTGGTCGTCGTTCCAGCCCGGGTTCAGGTACCCGACGCGGTTGCTCAGCGTCGTCGTGATCTGGTAGTTCAACGGACCGCCCGTGCTGCTCACGTCCACGCCGTTGTCGATGCCGTCAATGTGCTCCACAAAGTTCTTGTACACCTTCTTGTGCAGCAGATCGAGCGTCTCGTCGTCCAACTTGGTGCTGCCCGCGAGCACCTGGATGATCTCGCGGCCAAAGTGCTTGTACACGAGGCCGGCGCTCGAGAGCTTGGTGTTCTTCTCGTTGTTGAACACGCCGTCGAAGGTCTTCTGGTGGTGGTCGTAGCGCAGCGCGTCGTGGTCGTAGATGCCGCCGACGTCGACCACGGCCTCGCACTGGCTCAGCTTGCTCTCGTCGCGCGTGCGCAGGACGTCGTGGGCCGCAAACTTTGGCAGCAGCTTGAGCATCGACACGGCGAGTGCTTCGTCACAGTGGAACGTGCCGTTGTGTGTGCCGATGTACTTGGCGCCCTCGGCCGCGATGCTCGACGTCACCTTCGCGTTGCGGAACGCCGAGAAGCACGTGGACGTCGCCACAAAGTTCGCTGCTGCCGTCGGGAGCGCCATTCTTCTTCTATGTAGTGTATTGCCTCTTAAGGATCGAATAGAGGAATGCGCGCCACCACCAAAAAAAAGCGCGCATGTAGAGCGCTCCACCAGGCGTTCTACAGAATGGATAGTGATTTGTAGGCCACCCCACATTGTACGACGCTCCATATAAACACTCCAGCTGAAGCAATGTGGAACACATGGTGGGTCCTTTTTGTGCCTTTCTCATCCATTTGATTGGTGAAAAGCTCTTTTGACAAGCATGAGCAGCAGCAGCAATGGCGCGATGCGTCTGGACGACTTCGCGGTGTCCTTCCCAGCGCAGGTCGAGGACGAGTTCGCGGATGCGTATGGCACTGCACACTGGGAGAAGATCAAGCGCGCTTTGGCCACTCCGTACGTCATAACGCTTCTTTATATACATGTGCATGCTGCACTGGAGCTGACACGCGATGCAAATGCTCTGTGACGCTTGCCTGCAGCACTGGATACACAGCAGTGCGCGTGAATACGATGCGATGGACACGCGAAGAGGCACTCGTAGAGCTGCGAGAAACGCTCGCAGCGTTTAACGAACGGTTGGTGCAGGAGACCCAGCGCAGCGCAGTGGAACCGTACGCGCACCCGCTATTGAGCGATGTGGTTGTGATCCCATCCGCACCGCGCGTGGAGCCACAGGTGGAATACAATGCCGACATGAAGTCCATCATCGTCGATCGTCTCTGTGGCGAAGCCGTGCTCCGTGGCAGCGATATCTACGCGCGCGGGATCATGAGCGCAAGCAGCGGGATCAACGCCGAGGACCGCGTGAATGTGTTTGTGGACTTGGACCATTCCAACACACGCGGCAGTCACGCCGAGGAGCACACGGGACGGAAATTGCTCATCGCACATGGAACGACCAAGATGGCGAGGACCGAGATGTTCCGCGCGCAACGCGGTCTCGCGATCACATCGCTCGTTCGCGTCTGCAGCGACGCGCCATCGATGAACGGCGTCCTCAACGGCAAAGTGTACACCCAGAACCTCCCATCGACAGTCGTAGCGCACGTGCTGAATCCACAAGCAGGAGAGTGCATCATCGACATGTGCTCAGCACCAGGCGGCAAATCGTCTCACGTCGCGACACTGATGAAGAATAAGGGCATCCTCGTCGCGTGCGACCGATCCAAGCGCAAGGCGCTTGAACTGCAAAAGCTGTTTGCCGAATTGGAGTACGACAGCGTTATCCCACTGAAGATGGACTCGACCCACTCAGTGTTGCCGCAGACGGACGACCCGATCCTGAGTGTGCGTGAGGTGATCGAGCGTGCACGCCAGACAACCCCAGCCAAAGCCCATTTGCTGCGGATCGATGGCTTTTACCCGGAGACGTTCGATAAGGTGCTGCTGGACCCACCGTGCTCAGCCTTGGGACTCCGCCCGCGGCTTCTCCATGCGGGGGATGCCGATAACCTCGCCGAGTACGCGAGTATGCAGCGCAACTTTCTCTGGGCAGCAGTGTACTTGTTGAAACCTGGCGGTACGCTTGTGTACTCGACGTGCACCATCAACCCAAAGGAGAACGAGCAAATGGTGCGTCATGCGCTCGACAACTATCCGCTGGCATTGGAGCCCCAGTCGGTCCGCGTCGGCGACACGGGGCTTCTGAACCAAGGTCTGAGCGCCGAAGAAGCCGCGCTGGTGCAACACTTCGATCCATCGAACTCGGAGCTTGACACCATGGGCTTCTTCTGCGCCAAGTTCACGAAGACCAAGTCCATTCGAGAATCCGCAGCAGCAGCAGCAGTGCACGAGACTTGTTCCTGAACGCAGTCGCTAGTTCTTCGCCGACCCACTTGACACTCGCATGCTCCCCCCACATATAGCTAGACCACCAACGAGATTGAGAAATACGAATGCACCTTCCTCCAGGTTAGACGTAATAGATGCTCCGTGTACTTTTCTCCTTCCGCTATACCGACGCACCTGCGTTACTCGCTCATTGCCGTTTGGTTCTCATCAGGAGCATGTCCAGCCAGGCACTTCAAGGTTTGCTCACTCGACACGTGGCAAGCGGGAAACGAGTGACTTCCACTCGGGGAGGAAGGCGCCTTCGCGAGGTCCGGGGCCGCCGGGACGAAGGAGGGACGCGCGCCACGGGGAGCTGCAATGATTTGCAGAGGCCGCACGCGTGCGTACGTCAGTCAGCAGCACCCCATGACAGGCGAGATGGCTTGCTGATCCGATCTTCGCGTGATTCGTCGGTCTCAGCAGGAAAAAACCTTTGGTTTTAGCTCATCACACTGGGTTTTAGAGACATCACGGTTATATAAAAAATGCTTTGTTTTTTTTTTATTTGCAACTGTGAGAGTATCCGCCTTTCTGGCAACATAACCAGATGCATGGAACCCCTCATTGGTGTGAGTCAACCGATCGAAGATTATAGCGAAGCTCGGAGCGTCAACACAGAGCATTTGCCTCAAGGCAAACGGAATACAGCTCCAAGTAGCTGCTACCTACTCTGACATACCTTTTGCAAGCCTTATGTTGCAGCATCCTTAAAAAAAAAACCGCACTACAATTATCCTCGTAAAACCGTAGTATCAAAGGTATTTGAAAAAAAAACGCATGACCTTGACGATCGTCGAGACAACACGAGATGCGACACGGGCGAATGGATGATGACTACCACGCCCGTGATCCGATCGCGCGCCAAGCACTGACGCAAAAGAAAGCGCGATGAAAGTGCTCCAGCCGGATTTGCTCACGCGGTTGCACTTGAAGCGCTCGTGAGAAAGGGTCAGTGAGGGCAAAAGTCCGCGTTTCCCCAAGGCTCACATTGCAATTTGCCTTCTGCACCGAAGACACACTCAATTTCTCTAAGCGAACCACCATGGCCCCAACCGTTCCAGGCTACCACTCGAACACGCCGCTGCACCCATCGTTCGACGAAGACATCCGCGACTTGCACCTGCTGTACGACTACGATGCTGAGGCCCCAGACGGCACGCCGGAGAAGTGGCGCTACGAGATGTGGTTCTTCTCGCACGACCGCATCGTGTACGCGATCCACGGCGGCCCGATGGCGGGTCGTCTCAACTACCAGACGGTGTCATTCCAGTGCATCCGCCCCGGTGAGCTCTGGCAATGCAACTGGCTGGAGGAAACCGGCACGATCGTGAGCCTCGTGTATGACATCAAGCTGCAGAAGATCACGACGATGATCGGCTTCTCGAAGGGCCACTGGGAGCACCCAGAGGACGCCCACGGCGACAAGCGCGACCCCGTGGCGTTCGACCGGTGGCGCAAGCTTGCGCAGCTCGGGAGCCAGACGGACCGTCTCATCCTGTGCGAGCAGGCGAACATCCTCGAGACGTTCCGCGGCAAGGGCGACCTCGTGCCGATTGCTCCGGACGCTGTGACTTTGTAAGAAAAAAAAGAAGCGATCGAGTATAGCCGTAGCACTTCAAGTAGCCCAACAGGATGATAGAAATGGGCTCTAGCGTTGTGCTCGAAGTTTGACATCACAATTTGCTGGTGCAAGAAACACGTCGTTTATTTTTGGTAATAACATGGGCGTAGGTTTTCCGTCCATCTCGATTTTGTTGCAATGACACGAAGCTCACAGTACGTTCGAGGTCACTCTTGTATCTAAAAGGATCTTGTCGTGATAGGCAGACTTCTTCTGCGGTTGGCTCCGGACCGTGCAATACGCACACACACACACACACATTCGAGTCCCTCGCAGCATCGACAAACGACATCCAATCTTGGCATTGATACCAGGGGCTCAACCTTAAACCTCGCGCTTATGGTATCCGCTTGCAATGCGGGTGCTGGTCGGTTCTTTGGCCGTGAGCATGGAGATGCAACCTCCCAACGCATTGCCTTGCAGAATTTGTGCTAGTGGCTCGTTCTTCATGTGAAGATGGTCGACACGACAACGACTTGAAGCCGAAAAAGTATCTTGAATGGCAGGTGCATCAACGCAGAAAGGGCATGCTCGGTGCATGCCAAGCCCGAAACAAGCCGAGCCCGAGCCTGGCTCCCGCTTCTACAGTGCGCGCCATAAATATGTGCCGACCGGTTTTTCTTGAATAATTACGCCAAAAATGCGATTTTTAAGCTAAAAATTGGTAATTCTGCTCTCGAGACGAAAAGCTGTTGGGGCATATTGTAACGGGACTCGTTACACGACGTACACGTGCGGTGAGGAAGCGCAGGTGAGAGGAAGGGCACAGCGGTAACGCTGTGTCCAAAGAGAAGAGAGGGAGCTTTGCGCGCTAACGTGCAAATTGAGAAGTAAATTAGAATT
>JAADVP010000464.1:0-21126 GCA_023335675.1 Globisporangium solare | reverse complement strand
GCGCGAAGTCGGTAACATATTTTTCTTTCTTCGAGTGAGTGCATTGTTATTCTGTTTTGAAAAAAATATCAGGAGTGACATTTTCGATAAATCACTTTAGATTTTCGAAGGTGACATTCTCGATTAATCCCGTAATAGATTTGCTGCCAACACCGAGATGACCAATCGAAAACAGGTGGGCAATGGTGTTGGTCGACTCAATGCGCGCGAGCTTCACTGCCAATACGCAGTGAACTCAGGCGCTCAAGCGACTCCACGCCACGCGGTGCTGCTCCACGGAGTGTGTGCTGCGCGCATTTAATCCGCTTGTCCACCACCACTAGGTATCTCCTCCATCGCAAACACATATTATCAATACAGTCGCAAAGATTCACACATGTGAAACCTGCGGAATATCAGCAGACTGGGCGAACTAGACACTTAGGTAAGTGTGCACTTGCACTCCTGCTGCCCTAAAGATATCGCCGTCTCCAGCACCTGGAGCAATTTCGTGTGCACTCCAGGGGGATGATTCTCAGCAGGGACGATGCATGGTAGCGTGTATTGTATAGCGCACAGTCTGTGAAAGCCGCTTTGATTGCCGTGAAGCGTGAGTGAATGCGACGTGCTTCAACTCGCCGTCGACAGAAACAACCCTATCAAAAAAAGAAGCAAAACGTGTGGCTCCGAGTGCCTCGCGCTGCCCGTGTATGTCATACGCTCTACGTACGTACTCAGCAGGAGCACATCCCCAAATGGGATTTGGGGTCAAAAAAGACCGACCGAGTTTCAACTGAGTTTTTTGCTGTTGTTGTTTTCCCTGTCTGCTGCTTCTTCGCGGGCGCTTTTTGCTCAAGTCTCCCTTTCTGCTGCTTCACCTGTCGCGTCGCACTTGATCGCGCCGAGGTTTCGAGAACGCGGCCAAGAAGAGGGACGTGAGTCACTTGACCGCGCTCTGCTGCTGCTGCTGCTACTCGGCGGCCCAATAGGGGGTCGCCGTGCGTTTGCAGAAGCCGGTTTAGTGAAGGAGTTCAGTGCGCGTGCATACTTCTGCGCAAAGCGCCAAAAGGGCGTTCAGGTGACTCGTGCAGTTTGCTGCACGGGGCCCCCTCCCGGAAGCTACGCTATGCACGGCAGCAAAACCAACGGACTTGGTTGCATGGGGAGGTCTCTAGAGCTGCACCCTTCATCTATTGACACCGTCACCATGACCTTGTAGCTCTTGCACTGGGACGGACTCGATTCGTGGAGGTTGCTAACGCAGCAAACAATTCGTGCATAGCGCATTCTGCAGTGGGCGTATTCCTATGCAATGGTTGCTTTATTGCTTTGCTTACATTATAGTACATCACCATTCCTACGAAATCGCTCCTACAGAGTCAGCACAAAGTCGCTGCTCATGTAGATCTGGGCACGCTCGAACGGCGGCGGCGGCGGCATGTCGACTAGCACGGGCGGCAGGGTGTTCATGAGCGCGACGTCGAAGCCATGCGGTTCCGTCTTGGTCGCGATCCCGTGGAATGGCGACAGCGGGTATCCCATCGTGTCGTAGCCGAGCGGAGCGGCCGTGGGGCTGGCGACAAACAATTCGAGCAGCGGGTCTTGCGGCGGAGGCGGCGCGCTGAAGTGGACTGGCACCTGGGGGGCTCCGACCATCCACATGGCGTCGCAGTGCACAAGCGTGTGGTCGGCCCACTGCATCGCGTCCACGGGCGAGAGCGGCATATGCGCAAAGTAGGCTGGCGGCGGAGGCATCGCCTTGCTGTCGTGCACACGCTTAATACGGCGACGCAGCTCCATTCGGCGCTGATTCTGGTTGGCGCGCACGCGGTGGTAGTGGCACAGGTTGTGGAGCGAGCCGTTGCGCTTGAACGACCGCGCGTTCGTGCACTTCTTGCCGGCGTATCGGCACAACTGCGGCACCGCGCTCTGGCTGCAGGTACTCTCAACGGGCTTGGGCTCATATACTTCCGGTGCCGCTGGCATCTTGGTAGTGTCGCTCGGCGTGGCTGCCATAATATATATATATATATATATATATATATATATGTGTTGGGCAGGTGGCAAATGGGGAAATGAGGAGCGCCGTGCGATGGCGCTCGGCTGAAGCCAACTGCGCCGCGTGAGACACACACAATGCTGCTCCACACAGCCACGCGTGCGAGAGAAAAGGCGGCCATCCATCTCAACGAACGCTTCTCGTTCTTCTCCGGGGGCAATGAGGATGCGCCTGCGCCGTCTGCTCGTCGTCACGCGCGCGCGTCCCACTTTCAGCGATTTCAACCAGGTCAGGCCGCGGTCCGTAACCAGCAACACGCGGCTCGGTTATTGAGTACAGATGGCCGCGACAAATATTTATTTTAGACAGAGTCAGCAAGCCACTCGGAGATTGTGTGTAAACCGCGCAGTGCGCTTGATAGAGAGGGCCAATTAGCGGCAACAACAAGTTGCACATACACGAACGCCGCGAGACCTCAGCACGCATGTGACGCGTGTAGCCGTCTGTCGTGCTTGCTTGTTGCACACAAATAGCGTGCCTGCTGCCTGTAACCAATTATTGTATCCCAGCAGGTACCTGGCGACCTTGCAGCCATGCCAAATGCGCAAGGTGTTGTCTCCAAGTCTGTAATGCCTCGTTGCTACAGGGTAATGTCGAATGCCGCGCAACTGGGCGGCTGGGTGGGCGATTTCGCACAGTAAAGCGCGGATTCGAGCCCGATTTTCCTTGGAATGCTGCCAGCTGGGTGGCCGTCTTATGAAAAGAAAACAGAAAAGCTGATTATGTACACTGGCTGGCCACTTGAGTCGTTTTCGCGCACATGTGCGTGCTCTTGGTAGATGGACGACGCAGTTGAGACGAGCAGCCAACTAATTAAAAAAAAACAGATCAAGTTGATTTATGCTGGCGCGAATGGATCAACTTGCTCGTGTCAACCCGCCAAACAATACACGAGGACCCTCACTCACACTAGCGTTGTGATAAACCATTTTGTCGGGGACGTTGGTGTGTTCGTGCTGTGAATACTGTAAAATTGTGCGCGTGCGCGCTTCTCCATTTGACGAATTGCTGCTCGCCAAAAACAGAAGCCGCGCAGTGTACACTATTCACGCGTCGCCTGCGTGCCACTGTACCAAAAAAAATACTGTAAAGCCTGACTCGACCAGCGCATCCCCAAATGGGTTTTGCAATGCGCGCAAAAAACGGGCGCTTGTGTTTGCATTAGCTCCAATCGTTTCGCCTTTCTGCGGGGTTTAGCCGCTTGCTGTAATCGACATACGAAATGCGCCTCGACAGAAGGAACTTGGCGATCTGAATGCTGCGCCTCAGCTTTTCGAAGCAAATAAATATATCGTCCATCGCTGGCGGGCTTGCATCTGCATGTCGTACATAATTTCTGCAGACACACGTGCCTTTCGATGTGCGTGCACGTTGCATTTGCGAGTTGCAGGCAGCGAGTGTTTGGTTCATGTACGGTGCAACAAGTTCATTGGCGCGTGTACTGAACTGCAAGTGCATCACCCCCATCGCTGCTTCTAAAAGACAATCTCCTTTGGGTTGCGAGAGAGTGAGTCGATCGACTCGACTGTCTCTGCTGCTGTACTATCGCTACGGATCGAATAAATCAATCAATGCCAAAATAAATCCATTTCAATAGATTTACGCGTGCCTGCTGGCGGCTTTCGTTCGGGCCCAATTAATTCCAGGTCGGGTTGATTTCGCGCGGTTTACCCATTATCCATACGTAAATGAGCGTGTGCTGAAGGAACAAGCGCGGTGCTCTGAGTCTGAATGCTCGCTCATCTGGACACATCGGCCAGTCCATTCACTTAGTATCGTGACGAGCCGTCATGCTGCAGCCTACAACATTCGCACAGCAGACAATCACTTGACCTTGCTGATAACTGCATCCATATCACATGAGCGCTCTCGTGACCTCGTCTACTGTGCAATATGCCATTTGCTGCTGCTAGAACTTGACAGCAACAAATCGCTTCATGCACTGGACGCTCAACTGGACGCATCCCACCCAAAATTCCCTACAGATCGTGTGTGGTGCTCAGAAAGGTTGCTGTAGCCTGCAACATATTATTCGTAGAACAGCTGCTTTCGCGCTTGATCGTCAGAAGATAGAATCATGCAACTATTTCAGTGTTTAGCACTTCTCTGTTCCGTTTGGTGTGTGGCTGCGAGATGCCGACGCCACAAATTCCACGCGCGGCCGGTGTTCACAAAGCACAGTGCAACGCAGCACAAGAGTAAATCGTTGCCCTGTGCCCATCTTTCCCTATTTACTGCAAGCTCGGGCGACCAGTGGTTCTGCTCTGAGCACAGCACCGCCGTCAGTGAGTGCGTTTACCGGTACTTGGCTTCCTGTCCATCTCGCTTTAGGATCACAGAGTGACGCAGCGACTCGCTGCTGGCATCGGTTCCGTTTTGCAAATGCTGAAGCATGTTTGCGTCTTAAAGAAGCGAACTCAACCCCATCTCGAAGAGGGGGATGCAAAGCTCCTCAACACCACAATCGCCTGCTCTTTGTTCACAAAAGCTCCCAGCGGAAGAAAATTTTCATCATCAGCAGCAGCACAGTTGTCCTTCAGACTGATCGACAGAACCAAAGTTGCACGCGAAATTCAGGGCGTACACACTTGGTTTGACCGCTCCGCAGACTGAATGTCGTTGTTGACTACACATTTCTTCTAGATCGCTTCTAGGGCGGTGCCATTTTCACAAGGATAAGATGCACTCCACAGGCAGCAAACCCTCGAGCGCTCTTGGTAACCTGAGTGATCTTGCGCGCGACTCACAGCGAGCAAGTCTCGGCGACATGGAATTGTGTGTGTTTGATTCCACTATGCTGGCAAGATGCATCCCGGAAAAGAATTCAACGTACCGCATTGGGTTCACAAATGGTGGCCAATCTCAAGAATACCGTGCATTTTTGCCGCGATAAAAAAAATGTCATTTGCTGATATATACAACATCGTTTGTGGCTTTGGCTCAGCAAAAAGAGGGCTAGAACATAGAGAGCATTCGCTAATAAATAGGTGGGAACAACACGCACTCTAACTCACGGGTGGAACGCCAGCGAGCCATCGCTTCCGATCAAGGTCGCATCCATGAACAGTGAGTCGAGGCCGTTGCTCTCTATGACCGGATAGGCCCAGAAATCGCTGCCAGTGACTGCGGCGGCGGCGACAAATCCCTCGCACACGTCGATCGGAGACGAGTTGCCGAGCATCGTAGCGAGCGACGGGATGGAGTCCAGGCACTCTGCCAAGGTGTCCAAGTCGTTGGCGAGGAGCTCCGGAGTCAGATTTAGCTGCGGCGGCTGATACAGTGGCTGGAAGTGGGAGTGGCTGGGCATCGCCATGGTGGTGTCCAGTTGCTTTGTCTGAAAGCTGTCTGCCATCATCAGATCGGTGAAAAAGCCCGTCGGTAGGGTGCTCAACCGCGGCTCTGGGAGCAATGCTGGCGCGTCGACCGGCATCACGGCAGGCGCTGGCGCCTGCTTGAGCAGCTCCACTGGCTGCGCCTTGATCGGCGCGATGGCTGGGATCGTGGCCGGCTGTTTCTTCTTGCGCGACTTGCGCGTGCGCTTGACGGCCGCGATCTTCTTGGTCTTGCGCTTGAGCTCGAGGCGGCGCTGGTTCTTGTTGGCCTTCTGGCGGTGCAGGTCGCACAGATTGTGCAGCTCGCCGTTGCGCTTGAGCGCGCGCGGGCCCCAGCACTTCTTGCTCGGGTACCGGCACGTGTTGGTCGCCTCGCTCGTGGCCTCTCGCTGCTCCAGCGGTTCACTGTCCATTCGGACGGCAACAGGAGGCGACGCCGTAGCTACTGGCGCAAGTCGAGCGCTCATGCCGCGGTTTCGTGCAATCCGGACTTTCGCAAATTGGGGAATGAGCCCTCGCTCATCGCCAGCCCCTCTCGGCTGCAAGATCCACGGTCTCCTAATCGAAGCATGCGAGAGTGCACCCACCGCGAAGGAGATGCGCCGCCGCGCTCGTTGGTGGCTCAGAGACGGCGTCGGGATTCTCCATCGTGTATGCTGGAGTTAAGTGACAGCTTCGCTCGCCAGGCCCAGTTGACGCAGTGAATAGTGAGTGGGTAGGCTAAAGACGGGTGTTTAGTGACGCTTTTGAAGCTGTTGGAGCCTAAAATGTGCAGAGGTGCAACTGCAATGTGAGTTGACCAACATGCTGTTTGCTTCGACTTCGCCCTCTTTTTTAGCATCTGTGATGTCGAAAAGTGGATATTTGGCTGTTTCAACCCTAGACGACCTCGATTGCGCCCTTGCCTCTTGTGAGCATATCTAACAATATATATAAAATAGAAGAGGTTTTGCATAGTGATATAAAATGAAAGGGCTCACGATACACATATCTATCAAATATGCAAGTGGCCATACCGGCATGGAAACCCCACTTCCACCAAGTTGATTCCAATGTTGCACATGCGCGCAAATGAATCGACTCAATCAGCGAAACTGATTGAGCGCCTGATCTGGTATGCGGTGTGCCCATAAAGTCGTGACGACAGCCGAAGCTGAGGGGAGTCGTATTTGTGGCTCGCTGCGGTTCTTGGCCTCGCATCCTAACGCGGCCGCTTCCGCAGAAAGCTTGCTATAAAAACAAAAACGCAACAAAGTGCAATGGAAAGTGCCGATCTCTTTCTATGGCGAATTGGTGATGGGGGGCAAAGGTAGTTTGGCTCTATGCTACCGTTGATTGGGTGCAGCTTTAACTCGCAACGAAAAATCGAAAGTGGCGACAGCTTGAAGGTGTTGATAAACTACACGATGAGGGTGAAAACACTGTATGCGTTGGGCTATTTCTTTGGTACCAACAGCTTGCTCGCTGTCACCCCCTCGTTTGTGAAAAGGCTGATTTGCGCATTCTACCAACAACTGTTATAGTAGCATAGCAGTGCATTGTGCAGTTTCTGGTTGGTAAAATTAGATCAAGGAATATCTCTTCCTGCTGGGCATTCAGTATGCCGAAGCGACTATCCCAGGGTAAGGCTCCTTTAGTGTTCAATCAAACCACATGGGTGCATGAATCAGCCGCCTCCTCCTTTGGTGATATCTGTCAAGGCAGGTGCGAGTATCGCAGTGGAAAGCGCTTTGGAAACGGAATTTTTTTCTTTCTAGCAGCCTTATTGACGTAATTGCACGTGTCGAAATGGCACTTTCGACTTCTGTGGTGTACGCTTTCGCATAATACATAGTGAGCTTCTGAATGAGAGATAGCATCTCGAGTTTCACCTGCAGTGTGGTGCTGTGGCTGATCTTTCTTGCTGAAATCTCAACTTTTTTTTAGTGGCGTCGCCGTGGATTGCGCTAGTAAAGTTGCTGCATTTAAATACGACTTGTGAGGATTTTTTGCAAACAGCCGTGCTGCGACAGTGATGGATTTATGCGTTCAAACTCTGGAATGCCATTTCAGATTATGCCGATTTGCAACTCAGCTTGTTTGTCCTATCAAAAGAAACCTAGAGCGTCGTGACGCTGTCCTAAAACTAATTTAACACCAAAAGCTATCTTGTCGACTATTCCCTACCACCATTGCCTTCCTCGCGCCAATATAATAATTTACAATGCCTTTCTCCCATTATTTAGTTGATCTTTTCTTCGCTCCCGTACCGGAAGCTCCAGTTCGGATGGGACGCGAGCAGCGGCGCGGATGACGTCGACGTGGCGTTGCAGCGCGCCGCGTACTCGGCCGACGTCGCGCGCGACACGGTCGTGATGGGCGGCAGCAGGATTGTCGGCGCCTTCGTGAACATGTGGCTGGACGTCGCCGGAGGCGGTGGCGACGGGATCTTGTGCAGCGGCGCCGGCAGCAGCGGCGCGTGCACGCGATGCGCGACGACGGGCGCGTTCAGCGGCGGGAGCTGCAGGTGACGCGTCTGCACGAGCACGGCGGCCGTTTCTCGCTCGCGGAGCATCTGCTCGTGTTGCGCATCCATCGACTGCGAAAGCCGCTGCTGCGGAACCGGCTGGATCTGCTGCTGCTGCGGGTACACGCCCGTGAGTCGGATGTGCAGCTGCTGCTTGGCGTGGACGTCGTAGTCGCGGGCCTCCTTGTCGCCCACGACGGCGATCATCGTGAGCGGCGACGAGGCGCGCTTCATGTTGCCGCCCTTGCGCTTCTTGTCAAGGCGGCGCTGGTTGTTGTTGGCCTTCTGGCGGTGCATCTCGCACAGGTTGTGGCGCTCACCGTTGCGCTTCACGGCGCGCTGGTTCCAGCACTTCTTGCTCGGGTACCGGCACTTGAGGGCTTCGTACTCGTCCGCCATCCTTCTTCGATGCGACTGCGTGCGGTCTGGGAGGCTGTTCTCTCGCTCAGGACGAAATGCGAAATGAGAATAAGCGCGTGCCGTACACACTCACACAGTGGCAGAGAGAAGGAAGCGCTCGGTCACTTAGTCGGAGGATGCGTCGAGAGAACAACAACAAAAAATATCATTTGTCCCCCGCCAGCAGGCGGGTTCTCGTTGTTTCTGCACTGGATGCTGATATCGGATGGCGACTTTAGAGCGATCTGTCGACTTTACGGGTGCGCACGAGCCGTTTTCTGTGGGATGATCGGTTAATCACGCGTGTCGACTTTAGCGCTTCGCTTCCCCGCTCGTTTTGCGCCACGCGTTTCAAAATTCAATCAGATCGCGCATCCCTCCAGATCAAATTTGTGTGCGAGAGAAGCGCCCGACGTACCCCAACTCAAAACGCGCATAAATCAGGTTGTCACGGAATCCTGACTTTCGGAGAAATCAGTTTGGATGATTTCACTCCTTCACGGACCGCAGCCAAGGTCAACTACGGAGAAAGACCCACTAACAAAATATACGTTCGAGGTGTTGACAAATTGGGCTACTGCTTAAATTTCCACGAACGATGATGCGTCTCAAATGAGCCCCGCGAGCTGGATTTTAGGCTGTCGAAAGATATTATTCTACCACCCCCACAAATACTGTGTTCAACTGCGGCCGTCCACGCGGCAATCCATTCGAATACGAGCTGTACCGTATTTTCTTCTGAATGTTTGCAACTTTGTTTTTTTGTCAAACCACGCATGATCAGTTTAGCAAACTTTGACAGCAGAAGAGCATCGTAAACCATGATTCAGTCGTGCTGTGAGGGGAGATGATGTGATTGCGCAAAGGAGCTGTACGGCTTTTGAGCGTAAACGACGATAAGTCGCGGTTATTCCATCTCGCGGGGCTAAACATGCCGCACTGGATGGCTAAAACTAAAGTTACGCATCGCATGAGCACGTTTTACACTGCGAGTGCAGCTTATTAAACGGGGTGCGAATAGGGACACCAGACCGCCAGGCGGGATACCATACAATACTGTTGTGCCATCAAAAATCAGGTTTTGTGCACGCTGTCACAGAAAGGGCAGCGCTCTGATTTCCCCTGAATCATGAATCAGGTTGGCACCTCAGTAACGTCCTTAAGTCGACAGCCAACGATTCTCCAAGAAGTGGCCAGCTTTTACAAATTCGTCCGAAGTTTTGATAGAATGAGTTTCTGGCATAGTCGAGCTTCCCTAGTGTCCTATGTCTCGCTCTTGCAGTCTGCAATTGTAAAATTAGGTGGAGAAAGGGTCCTGGTATCGTGAAGTGCCATCTTGAGGAACCGTAATTGAACTTGAAAATGCAGATGAAAGTGGAGTGGGATGACACTCCTGTGCGCTGAACTTATGCGGGTTCACGGGGAAACTTCAGTCCTGCCACGAAGCTGATTATGAGTTTTCTGATTTGAATTTTACCCCACGCTAGCAATTTGCAAAGTGTCCAAGCCTGGTTCATTGCATACGAGGTTCATAATGGCAACACTAGTAATCGCTTTTGTATAAACTCTCACGGCTTTCACGTCATTTCACTATCCAAGTCAACCAAACGGGAGTGGGTCCATATGAGTCGACCACAAAGGCGCTCGTACATTACACTTACCGTACGAAAACGAGAAAAGAAAGCGAAAAAAATCGCGCCACCAAGGCAACTCGGAGTTGATCTGTCAAAATACCACCAGCAGCGCCATATGCGCAGCAAAGAAGAGCGTCGTGCGCCGCCACCAGCCATGTTCACGCCCGCCATCATGAGTCACCCGCGGCGAAACTCATGTGCAAGTCACCTGACAAAGCACATGTCTAAACATGTATATGACTTTTGATGATTTGCTTACTGGATTGTGGCGTGAGGCACGGAGCAAGTCATTTCGCCAAAAAAGGGGTGGCTGAGTTGTGGCAAGTGGGCCAGTGATTCCATTCTTTTGAAACCACAGAGTTTCCAAGCACCGTATCCGAGTTTTAAATCTGAGTTCCCAGCGCTGAAAACTACAGTAAAACAAGCGAACAACCCTAAAAACAATAGCATACAGCAGGGACGACGTTTAATCGAGAATCAGCTCCATTTCAGAACGAAGGAACTCACGAACCAGCCGCACACGCGCTTCGTGCGTTGACGCTGCGCTGAGTAATGCGAAAGAGGTTTCCGCGGCGATTGCTCGCTTCTCTAATAATCACGAAGCCAACTTGAAATCGCCCCGCTAAATCAACGCCGTTTTTTTTAAAGATCCAAACATTAGATCGACCTATAAATCGTATTGTAGGTCGGTTTCAAGATACGAGGCTATAAAGTATGGACTGTCCGCGATCTTTCGAAACGCCACGCGCCTGTTTATGGACGCGTCACGTTTGCCAAGCACCACCAAAAGATCCGTCCGTGCCCGCAAGAATGCGCTCACGAAGAGCTACAAAAGCCCATCGTGCCTCACTTCTCCGTCTACTTGTGCTGCTAGCAGCTTGGTGCGCGCTCACTGCAGCGTCACACGTGATCCTGCAGACGCAGGTCCCGGTCCTGCACCCGTCGTCGCGCCAGGAGCTCAAGGTACTCGAGCTGTTTGCGGACGAGGGACCCGTCGACACACTCGAATCGTTCCGCTTGAGGTTCCGACAAGGCCGGCAACGGCGCAGCAATATCCTCCCGCAGTTATGTCAGCACGTGCGGTGCCGCCGCGATGTGCCTGTTGTATTCGCAACAGCAATCCGCGATGCCCAGGGTCGCACACTCGGGCGGTTGGAGATCTTCGAGGATCAAGAGCCCATCGATGCGCTCGTTGCATTCTCACTCCTGCGCCAAGGCTTGGTTAGCCATGAAGACCGAGTCCAGATACTGAACGCTGTGTGCCGAAGTCCCGGGATGTGGTGCACGCGCTCGCGCGCCTTGATGGACTCACAACGGATCAGCGGCGAGAACAATTCCACTCTCGGCGTACTCGAAATCTACGATGACTCGGAACCAGTGGGCCAGATCTACCGCTTTGTCGTCGACCACAACCTCGCAAAGCAAGCGCTGCAGCAACTGCTCTCGGCTTTTTGCGACACTGGGCGGGTGCCTTGCGCTCGCTCGCATCCGCTCGTGTACTCGCGATCAATCACGACCGAGGATGGCCGCGATCTCGGCCGACTGGAGATCCCTTTGGACGAAGAACCAGCAGACGTGATGTGCATGTTTGGCTTGCACTACGGCCTCAGTAAGGAGTTTTGTCAGGAGTTGTTGCGGCGCGTATGCGCAGACAAGTACGTGCAATGCAATCGAGACGGCGCGTACGTATTTGCGGCACCGATCAAGCTGGAGAACGGCATCATCGTAGGAACATTGAGGATCATGGAAGGTGAAGAACTCGCAGATGCCGTGTACCACTTCGCAAAGGAGACCAACATCACTATGGATGTACGCGTCTCTATCTTGGAGACACTCTGTGACCGCGACGGCATCACATGCACGAGGGGCCAGGCTCTGCTCAAGTCGTTACCAGTGGGCAATGGCGAAAACGGTGGCTTGCTCGGAGTCATTCACGTGTTTGAAGGTCAGGAGCCCGCTGACGTCGTATACGAATTCGCACAGCAGCATGGCTTGTCCAACGAAGACCAGCTGATGTTACTGGAAATGCTATGTGGCACGTCAGCGTCAGCATCGTCCACACCGCCAACGCTAGCTTCTCGCAGTGCCAGGCACATCGACTTGGTGTGCAATCGGTACGCCCCCGTGGTATTTACTGTGCCGATTGCGGCTCCGAATGGGACGCGGCTGGGTGTATTGGAGCTGCTGTCGAATGAGGAGCCAGCAGACGCGATCGCTCGGTTCGGGAACAAACACGGCCTCTCGAGCGAGGAGAAGCTCAATATATGGGCGGCGGTGTGCGAAGCGAACGGGATCCCGTGCACACGCTCGAAAGGGCTCATCTGCCAGGCTGTGTACACGCTTCCTGGCACAGACTCGCGCGAGCGACTCGACTTTATGGACGGCGAGGAGCCGACCGACATCATCTTCGAGTACGGGAAGATGCGCAACCTGACGCTGCGGCAGCGCAAGCAGTTGCTGCACCAAGTGTGCAATGAGCCAAGAAGGCGACCGAACTGCACCCGTGCCGAGCCGATGCTGCTGCGGATCCCGGTGTGGGAGACCCAGGACAAGAAGATAGGCGACCTCGAGATCCTCGAAGGGCAGGAGCCCATCGACATGGTGTACGCGTTCCTTGAAAAGCACGACTTGTTCCAGACCGAGCCACTGAACACGACGCTGCTGGAGGTTGCCTGCAACAGCACGGCTCGAGTGACGTGCTCGCGCAAGCGGCCTCGTCGCATCTTGTTCTCGATGCAGGCCACCTACGCAGGCATCCAGCACACGCTGCAGTATGTTCGTCCAGAATCCGACTGGATTTGCGAGCAGCAGCCCCATGGAGGCCAGAAGTGCGTCCACTACGTCGATATCCTGACAAAGGAATTCTGTGCGACCCACATGTTCGAGTGGAGCGGCTGTGAGCCACACATCATCGACGCACTGCGGACGCAATTGGAAGCGTACGAGACCACGATGTGGCGCGACAAGGGCCTGTACGCGAAACTCAGGCTCGTCAAGTCTGCGAGCCGCGAAGAGATCGACGCGGCGTACAACACGCTCGTGAAGCGGTTCAACAACGAGACCGAACCGTACAAGTACGAGAAGCTGCATGAGGCGTACAAGACGCCGAGCGACCCCGAGGAGAAGTACTTTTACAACCTCCCGTGCCTCAAGTTCTTTAGGCTGTGCGGCAAGAAGAAGAAAGACGGCTCCATCTCGATCACGGCCGATTAGGGATCCGCGACTGCGTGGCTTGGTCACTCTCTCGTGTGTAGCCCCATTGAGACGCAACATACAGAACGCCTTATTAGCAGAGACACATCTATCTCTACATGAGCTCTTCGTACCATCAGGATGGCTACACTGCCAGCCTATACCACCTACCTACCTCGGTATCTTTTTTTTTCCTGTCTCTCGAAAAGTCGCGCGTGGTATATAGCTTTTCTGGTTGCCGCATCTACCGATTCGCCTTTTTTTCTGGGTTTTCTTGGCCTTGGTCGTCGCTACGCTCTTGCCCCAGATGATGCTGGAGGCTGCAGGCGATGGAGACGACGACGGCGTCTCGTCGTTCATCAAGGCGCTGCAGCAGCACATGGCCAACGAAGCCTCCAGTGCGCGAGCAATCGTCGCGGTCGGTAGCAGTGTGTCCTTGATCGCAGCACTGGCACTCATCTTGTGCTTTCTGTTCTTCCAAGAATCGCGGCGATGTGGACGCCGCCTGCTGCTCTGTCTTCATCTGGCGGACGCTAGTGCAGCCTGCACGTGACTGCTCGTGCTGCGGCTACCCGAAGCGAACCCAGACGCCAGTGCTAGATCGTATACGACCCCAGGTGTGTGCTACGCGCAGGGGTACCTGCTGCTCTTCTTCCTGCTCGCGTCGTACCTCTGGACGGCGTGCTTTGCGTTCCACCTGTTCCAGCTGCTCGGTCGGCGCGTCAAGGCGCCCGAAGTGTACGAAAGACGGTACCATCTCGTCTCGTGGGGAGTTCCGCTACTCGCAGTGCTGCACGTGTGCCTGCAGCAAGCGCTCGGGTACCATCTAGTTGGTGAGAGCGGTCTCCTGTGGTGCTGGCTGCGCTCCTGGAGCGACTTTGAGTGGGTAGCAGGCGCCGTGTACGTCCAACTCGGAGTGTTTTATGGCCCCACGCTGCTCATCTGGCTGCACAACGCCGCCACGTACCTCTCGCTGCTCTACAAGATGGTGCGTTTGCTGTAGCTTGCTACTCGAAGCATAATTGTTGATACCAAAGCTAAATTCGTGTGGGTGTACACATGTGTGGCCAGCAAAGCAAAGCGATCTCGACCAAAGTGGAGGCACAGATCTGCTTCCGGATGCTCGCGTACAGCGCCGTGTTCTGCCTCACGCTTGTGTTCAGCTTCGTGCAGCTGCTCTACCAGGTAGGCTCTACAAACACGATTACCTGTCCATGCTGCTTCTGTGTGAACAAGGCAACCAACATGGCTTTGTTGACTAGGCGATCGTCCCAGACCACGAGCTGAGCTCTGCGCTGCTCTACTTCGTGTGCATCTTGACGCCACTACAGGTACAATAGAGTGGCGTGATTTTCCAGTACACTGTCGTGTTTTCTTACGTGGGTTCTCACCATTGCAGGGCGCCATGAACGCAGTCGTGTACGGCGTCAATCGCAAGGTACGACGCTCTCACTCACACACAACCAAACGCACTCCATCCTCGCTGATTGTTGTCTCTCTTTCCCAGCTTTGCCAGCGCATCGCGCAGTCCTGTTCTCGTCTCTTCCCCTGTCGCCGGTAGCTCTCTCCACGCTACTTGAAATTCATATAAGCAATAGCATAAATCGTGGGCCCCGATCGCTTCTTAGAGCGTGTACTCGCTGCTCCGGATGCACGCGGCTTCCTGGCGCTGCGCGACGGTCGCGGGGATGTCGAGCTGGAAGAAGCCGTCGTGGCCGCGCTCCACGAGACTCTCGCGCAACGCGCGCTTGACGGCAAAGTACACGCTCGTCGCGAGCGCGTACGGCGGCTCGCCCGTGGCCTTGGAGTTGAGGATCCCGTTCTTGTTGAACGCGTTTTCCAGCAGCGTCACGTTGAGCTTCTCGGGGATATCCTTGGAGCACGGCACCTTGTACTCCCACGTGCCCTGCGTCAGCAGCGCGCCTGTGTCGCGCTCGTGCTCGACCTGCTCTTCCAGGTATAACCCGATGCCCATGATGAAGCCGCCTTCGATCTGGCCAATGTCGATCGCTGGGTTCAAGCTGATCCCGCAGTCGTACACCAACTCGGACCGCAGCACGTTGATCTCGCCCGTCAGGATGTCCACTTCGACCTCCGAGCACGCGGCTGCGTACACAAAATAGTTGAACAGCGTCGTGGTCGTGTCGGTGGGTGCCGGAAGCTCCGAGTACGATTGCGCGGCCGCATACAGTTGGATGCCTGCTACGTTTGCGAGTTCGACGCGTTTCACCCACGACGCATCCGGGTGGCTGTCATTGATCGGCTTCATGCGCTTGTTGATCTCTTCGCAGCACATTCTACCATGAACCAAAGCACACACACGCACACACGCACACATACAAGTCAGCCACGCGCTTTGCTTGTGATTGCTATGAATTTCGAATGGGCTCTAGGACGCACAGGATGGCGTTCACAATGGACTCGGACGTGCTCGAGCCGCCCGTGCACTCGCTGTTCGGGATCTTGTCTGTCGCTGTCGCGCGGATCGAGATCAGCTCCATGGGGATCTTGAGCTTGTACGCACACGCCTGGGCCGCCTTCGTGTGGATGCCCTAGGTTGGATTCATTGTCAACAAGATCACGCACATGCTCAGTCACGCCAGCTATACATCGAGATGATCGACTGGTGTCCTCCACACAATACCTGCCCGATCTCGCACCCTCCGTGGGTGATCGGCACGCTGCCGTCGCCGGCAAAGACGTCGACCTTGGCGCTGTCGCGCCGTCCAGAGTACTGCATGCCGTACTTGGTCGGCGTCGCCGCGATGGCGCGTTTCTTCCACTTGTTGTTCGAGTTGAAGAGCGCGTTCTTCTCGTCGCGCTGCGCGAAACGCGACGACACGAGCAAGCGGTCCCAGACCTCCTGGAGCCGCACGTCGGTGAGCTGCTGGCCGTAGGGCGTGTGGTCCCCCTCCTTGTACAGATTGCGCTCCTGGACCCACGCCATGGGGAGCTCCAAGTACGTCGCGATGTGGTTCAGCGCCGTCTCCACGAGCACGAGCGACTGCGGGACTCCCGGTGCGCGGTGCGACGTGCACGTCTGCGTGTTGGTCAGGTACAAGAACGCCCGGCACCGGAACGACGGCACGCGGTACGCCGAGTCCGACCACTGCACTGCTATATAAGTATCGATCGCCGAGTCCCCGATCGTGTACCCGCAGTCCACGTGCAGTGTCACGTCGAGTGCGTGGATGTACCCGTCCTTGTCAAATCCCACGCTGTACGCGCCCTTCATGTTCTCGCGGCCGCCGACGAGGCGGAAGTCGGCGCTGCGGTCGTTGAGCACGCGCACCGTCCGTCTGTGCTTGGTCGCGGCGAGCGCGGCGGCGCCAGCGTTCACGGCGCAGCGAGTCAACTTGCCCCCAAAGCCGCCGCCAACGCGCTGTACCTTGACGTCGACTGTGTTGAGCGCGACGCCGAGAACGCTCGCGACTTGCCGCTGCACGAACAGCGGGTGCTGCGACGACGTCTCCACGAGCACGACGTTGCCCTCTTGCAAAGACGCCACCGACACCTGCGGCTCCATGTAAAAGTGCTTTTGCGCGCCCAGGTGGAGCGTGCCCGTGAGCTGGTGCGGACTCGCGTGCAGCTTGGCGGCGACGTCGCTGTCGCCCATGGCGATCGGCTGTGTCTGAGCCAGTGTCCCAGCTTCCATCGCCATGTCGATGTTCACAATCGGCTCACTCTGGTTCTGCCAGCGATCGCGTGTCGGCACGTCCCCGTACGTGACTGCGCACAGCGCGACAGCGTGCTCGGCGACCTCGGCGCTTGTCGCGACGATCACGGCCAACGGTGCACCCACACAGCGCACGATGCCGCCCACGGGGATGAACAGAGGCTCCTTGTCGTCGACTCCGCTCGAGATGTCGTTGACTCCAGGGATATCCGCGGCAGTCACGATGTCGACGACGCCAGGCAGCGTGCGCGCTTTGCCGCCTTCGTCGATAACCAGCACTTTGCCCAGCGCGACGGTGCTGTACAGGATCGCGCCATACAACGCGCTCGCATTCAGCTCTTTGTCGGAAGCGTACTGCGCTTCGCCCGAGACTTGCATGGTCGCGCCAAGCTTCGGGATCGCCTTCGATACGGGGCCAGTGTCGTCGCGCGGCTTGAACGACTGCGCTCCGGACGACACCTTGCGAGGCAACGCGCTCGCCGCAGACGCGACGGTCGGGTCCTGCAAATCGGTCGCCACAAACGCCACAAACGCCTTGTACAGCACGTTCTTCATGACCGAGGCCCTGAACTCCTGCGACCCGAACGCGTCGCTCGCGCCGATTTGCGCCACGTCCTTCTCCAACTGCTGCATCGCGGCCACGAGCGTCGTGGTCGTGAGACTGCTGCCTTTCAGACGCGCCTCAGTCAACGGGAACCGCGCCGGGCGCCTGCACACGCCGCCGAACACGACTCGTGCCTCACTGCAGATCTTGGATGGCTCCTCGTTGCCGCTGTCTTCTTGCTGGTGCACTCGCATCCAGATCGCGCAGTTTACGTGCGAGTGCGCGTTCTGCGGCCGCTGCGCGACTTTGAAGCACCGAAAGAGGATCTCGTGGCGGGCGTTGTCGGTCGCGGCGCTCGTGTACAGCGGCAGGTTCATGGAGAGAATCAGCGCAAACTCGGTGCTTGGTTTCAGCAGAAACGCGTCAATGCTCACGTTCTTTTCCTCATTTCGCTTGTCGTCCAGCAACGTCAGCGTGGCGCCGATGCCCATGAGTCCGACGACCAAGTCCGACACAAAACTCGGGTGGTCGCGGCACAAACTCAGGTTCCCGGCCCAAGTCCCAGAGTTGCGCACCTGGTTGTTCGCGACGCGTCCAACCATGGTGGCCAGCTGCTGGATCGGCCCGCTGCCCCCATCGTCGTACGTTTGCAGGAACCGCAGCAGCGTCGAGATCGTCACCGCGGCGCCGATGCTCGCGAACCCTCGGTCGTCGTCCACGTGGATCATCTTGAGCGCCGGGATGTAGTTCATCTCGATCTGCACGGCGCGCGAATCGGGGCGGTTGTACGGCGCCGTGTCGTTGTAGTACTTGCTCACGCCGTAGGACGTGCGGCCGCCGATGAACATCACGTCAGCGGCGCTGCCCCCAGCGTCCTGGACCGCGTCAAAGAGCTGCTCGAGCGTCAGCGGACGGTACCATTTCAGGTCGCCCGCTTGGAACTTCAGTGGCCGAGGCTCAAACTTGACGATGAACTCGGACGGTTGGATCTCGCTGGCGGCGTCGTACGGCGCATGCGCCTCGAAGTTCGTGACACGGTCAGGGATCAGATCTTCCAGGTCCTGGTATTTGCTGCACGTCGACTCGGTCGTGCACTTTCCCTCGCAGATGGACTTGCGGCCGCTTTCCATCGATTCCGCATCGATGAGCAGGCAGTCCTCGAAGTGGTCGCACGCGTGCTGCAAGTAGTCCAAGTGGCTGCTCGCATCGTTCTGACTTGGTGATGGCGGGGAGGCTTGCTTGGCGTCGTTAGCGCAGGCTGCAGCGTCATCGTCGCCATCGCCATCGTAACCAAGTCGAAGCGGTTCTTTCGTCGTTGCCGAGTCATCAGGAGCCGCATCCTTGTCGGCTGCAAAGGAGTGGAACGCCTCAAAGATCGGACGGTACCCGGTGCATCGGCACAGATTGCCGTCGAAATGATCTTCGACGACTTGCTTCGTCAGTGGCTGCTGGTCGCCCCCATGGCCATGCGTGCGCACGAGCTCGTACATGTTCATGACCCATCCGGGTGTGCAAAAGCCGCACTGCGTGCCGTTGGACTGCGCCAGTCGGCTCTGGATCGCATGCAGCCCCGACGTCGTGGAGCCGATGCCTTCGACCGTGAGTACAGCGATCCCATCGAGCGCACACACTGGGAACAAGCACGCGTTCACGGCGCGGTACATCACGTCGCCATCTCTCCACAGCGCATTCACACCCACATCGTCCTCGTCGACTAGCGCAGCGTTGGCGACGCGATCCAGTGGCCGGTGGCAGAGCACGACAGTGCACGCGCCGCAGCCACCCTCGCCGCACGAGAGCTTTGTGCCCGTGAGGCGCGCCGTGCCGCGCAGGTACTCGATGAGCTTCCACTGCGGGTGCGGGTTCGCGAGCTCCACTTTGGCGCCGTTGAGCGTGAACGCCACCGTATTCGCCCATTCCGGCGGCGCCGCCATCTTCTGCTTCCGCGCGCTCGTGGACATCCAAAAGAAAAATGAGTGAGGGAATGCGAAGTTGGTGGAACCAGATCCATGATTCTTTACTTGATCGGGAGGGGAGTTACTCATCTGCGTGCAGAGTGATGGTCGTTTTAGTCCGTTTTGACGGTACAGTATCGAGTCAGAATGATGGTTGATTCGACAGACATCATGTCAGTTGGCTGAACACATCAACCGGTTAATGATTTGCTCAAACAAGCTACACCGGTTTAGCTGATACTGAGAACAAACAGCATTCTGATACCAATACAGTACGCGCTCACTCACTCACTCCGATACCAGTCAGTTACCCGCCAATCATCGTCACTCCCGCAAGCAGGAACGTCCGGAGGAGGATGGATACACATTGCGGCGCCGCCATCGCGAGCTTCCTGACGCGCCACGAGCTCCACGCGCTGCGCATCGTGTGCCGCCGCTGGCACTTCACCTGCGCATGCCTGCAGTTCATGCCCGACGTGCAGCCGCGCAAGTCCGTGTGGAACCTAGAGAGCCGCCGCTTCCGCCACGTGTGGCACACGTACATCCACGACGCGGGCGACGCGTTCCTGCCGCACTTGCTGCGGCGCTTGCCCGACGTCACCAAGCCCGACACCGAAGAGCTCAAGAAGGGGCTGTGTCTGTCGACCAACACTGGGGTGCGGCCGTCCTTTGACAATGCGCATGCACGGTCCGGGTACATCGAAGCCAAGATCAATCGGTGTGGGAACCTGCCCAACCTGCTGCTCACCGAAGAGCTGACCGAGTTGCGGTCCGAGCTGTTTCGCGCGGGCGAGAAGCAATGGACGATCGCGCTATATGGAGGCGGCCCAGGGTTCGACACTGTTGGCCTCGCGTTCCTGCGCCGGTTCCTGCGCGCTGACGACATTGCGTTCCACACGACTGTGTACGACAACGAACCCGGATGGGAGAGCGCCGTGACGGCCGTCAAGCAAACCCTCGACGAGCTGCAGTACGAAGACACGACGTGGTGCTTCAAGCACTGCGACATCACGCTCGACGTGCACGACGCGCTCAACATCGAGGTCCAGGCCGATTTGCAGGCGACGCAACTGTTTGTGTTCTCGTTTGTGTGTGTGGAGAACTACCAGCTGCTGCAGCAGAGCGAGTTCGCGTTTCTGCGCTCGCTGTTCCGAGACTCGCACGACGGGAGCTACTTTATCTTCACGGACTCGACGCATCGGTTGTGGCCAGTGATCCACGAGGTCGCGGCCAGCGTGGGCCCAGATAAGTTCCGCGTGTGGGCGCCGTTCGGCCGCGGCTGCCACTACGCGCTCGTGCTGCACAAGCTCGCGGTGCCGGTGCCCGCGTCCGCGTCTCCGTTCTACGCGCAGACCACGGAGCGGTTCGCGCTCTTCCGGTGCCACCACCGCGACCAATGGGGTCCCTAAGTATCGTACCTCTCGTATTGCGTGGACCCGTAAATAATAGAGCGTGTCCATCGTGCACTGCTTCGTTCGCGTCCGCCCGTCCGCCCGCCCACTCCAGCGGCGGAGCGGACAGCTGCATCCCACTGTGAGCCTCTTGTCCATAGCGTCAAACTGTACGTATTCGCCGCACTTAGCGGAGCGCGTGACGGTACTGCGCGCTCCTTCTTGCGGCCACCACCGTTGCCCAATACTGTCAGCAAAGCGCGCCGTCGTTTCATCCACACGCGCGCGCCGCGAGGGAGAGAGCGAGAGACGAGAGAGAGCGAAGGCGGCAGCAGGTATTTGCGACTGCTCATAGTGTGTGTGCGTGTGTGTGTGTTGTGCTGCTGTGTGTGGAGCGGACGGAGGCTGGATGCTGCACACGGCATTGTGTGTGTGTGTGGCTGGGGGGGGGGGGGGGTG
>JAADVP010000463.1:0-21131 GCA_023335675.1 Globisporangium solare | reverse complement strand
ACGGAAGACGTCGAGAAAAAATAGGTAGTCGCTTTAGTTTTTTCGAAGGTGACATTCTCGATGAATTCCGTAATAAAGCACAGGCGGCGATTCCGAGTCACAAGAAACAGAAGACACCCAATCAAAACCTTGATTTCTTAATCGGCCATAATGCATTATCCAATTACAGGGGAGCATTGTACTGTAGTGCTTTATCCGCATCACAAATGCGTTCCTAAAAACAGTGGTAAGAGTGATGGCATTTGACTGTGGAGCGCTCCATATAGCAGAATATGGTTGCCGGCAGTTACCGCAATTCTGGATCACTCCAGGTACCTTTGTGGCGCGCTCCACACTGGCAATCATTCCGTCATTTTCCGGACGTTCCCCAAATAGCAAGCCATCATCATCATCATTGCTCATGGACTGGCTGAAGAAGAAGAAGGACGAGGCGAAGCAGGCGGCGAGCCAAGCGGCCGCCAAGATCCAGAACAAGCGCATGCCCGCATTCAAGGGCGAGGGCAACGTGCTCGGTGGCGGCAGCGGCGACGCGCCAGCGCCAGCAGCAGCGCCAGCGCCAGCAGCCGCGTCGCGATCGTTCAAGGTGCGCTGTCTGACATGTTAAACGGCCACGTTCTCTATGCGATGAACGCCTCGAAAGCGTATGCGTTCATGGCTCAATAGGCGGATGTGGCCTTCTAACTGTTGTGGTATGTATGTTAGATTCCCACGTTTGGAAAGCCTGCGGCGCCGCCTCCGTTGACAGAAGAAGAGCAGAAAGCGCGACGAGAAGCTCAGGTACGCGAAAGAAAGCATCGAATGAGGTTGTGTGGTATGTGTGTAAGACTGATGATTAAACGACATCTATTTCCTATATGCACTTGTGCAGCTGAAAGCGTTGGAGACGCGTACGAATGCGTGGGACAAACGCGTGACCAATGCGCGGAAAGCGCGACTGCAGCAAGAAGCAGAGCTGGAGGCGAAGTACGAACTGCCGCCACCACCACCGCCTACGACGTCATCTTCTTCGCCATCGTCACCGCGGTCCGGGCCTACTCCACGGGTGCTGTCGGCAGAGGAGATGAAGGTGTTTGAGATCCAGAATGCCCAGGCACAGGTCGGCTTCAATCCGTACGCCGCAACGTTTTCGTCGTCGACGGAAGCGAGCACGGTCATGAATTCCATATCGTCCGGAACAGCTCCACCAGCTGCGCCTAGTAGAGTTACCCCAGCAGCAGCATCTTCATTTCCAGTTATTCCTCCTGTTGCGGCTCCGTCAATGGACCAAGAACCAAACGGAGCGGGCGCAGTGTACGTCTTGCTGCGGCAGGATCCAGCGCGCGCAATCGCGGCAGCCGAGACAATCACCAAAATGCTCAATAACATCCAGAATAACCCGACGGTACGTGACAGCCTCTGTCAAAGAAAGAGACTATTGCAACTAACATGAGAAATATTTATGTTTACAGGAAGAGAAGTACCGGAAGATTCGCTTGTCGAATGCGTCCATTCAGTCGAAACTCGTCGCTGTGAACGGCGCGGTCGAGATCCTCGAGGAGGCAGGTTTTGCGAAGGTCGCTGTCGACGGCGACGAGTATTTAATGCTGACCGACGAAGCGTATCTCGTGGATCGCGTGCAATCGGCCATTGATCGCACAGAAGTCGCGCTGATCCAACTGCAGATCGACTCGTCGGCGGCGTGATCAGCTGCCGTAGTTCTGTCATTTCCCCCATGCCAGCGGCCATCGCTTCTGATAGAAATCCTATCCTTAAGGCACACGCGAAGAGCAAGTTGCCTTTGCCAATTAATTGGAAATTATTTTCCGGCAAAATGTCTGAACCCCATAATTCTCGTCTTGATATGTGCGCTTCCCTTTCTTGAAACCCTGTGGGCCAAGCGCAACTTTTTTTGTTGAACCCAGCCCACCCGCTCGCATAACAAACAAACAGGAAATGCGAGACGCCGCCGCAATGCGCTCAGTCGCGCAACTTCCCCTGAGCGCCCAGGACGCCGATGGCCGACGACGCGCCCCCGGCCGCCAGCAGCAGCAGCATGAAGCCACCGGCCGCGTCCCCCGACAAGCGCAGCGACGCCAGCGCCCCGGCGACGCGCAAGAAGCTCGCGCTGCTCGAGAAAATCGCCGAGTTCGAGCGCCGCGGCGCGATTCTCTACGCCGACGCGCGCACGCTGCGCAACCAGGTCCACGACAGCACGAGCGGCCAGTGGCGCGCCGTAGAGACGCGGCTTAAGCAGCTCGCGATGAGCTGGAACCCGTACCAGGATGTGAGCGCCGACGACCGCAAGCGGCAGGAGCGCGCGAATATGCGGCGCGCCCAGCAAGATGGAGGGGATGATAGAGACAATGATGAAGCGAAAGACGGTGATGATGCGACCAGTAAAGCGGCGTGCTCGACGTCGAGTGCGGACAAAAAGCAACAGAAGACGAAGAAGAAGCAGGATTTCTATGCGCTGCTGCAGATCGCGGACCCGCAGCAAGCGACGCAGGATGACATCAAGCGGCAGTTCCGAAAGTTGGCGTTGCGGTTGCATCCAGACAAGCAGCAGCAGATCCAGGCCTCTAGCGCTGTTGCGGACGTTATGATCGAAGACAACGACACACAAAATCCCAAGAAGACGGCGCGTGAGGACGAGGACTCGACCGAGTTTGCGCGTCTGCGCTTGGCGTACGAGACGCTGAGCGACCCTGTGCAGCGCGCAGCGTACGACATCAAGCTGGCCTCCATGGACGACCCCGGTGCCGCCGTGGACGACAGCATCCACGTCAAGAACCAAATCCAACTGGAGGCGTCGACGGACTTTGCGTCGCTCGAGTGGATGGCGCGCATCAAGCACAAGATGGACGTCATGGACCGGATCGCCGAGTGGGCCAAGATCCTCGGCATCAACGCGACCGAGATTCGCTTCGAGACGGGCGAGCCGTGCAACGGCAAGCGCTGCGGCAAGATTGTGACGATGGACCGCGATCTCGAGTGCTACGGATCGCCTCGTCGGCGCGTGTACGTGTGCCTATTGCACAAGTACATTCACGCATGCGACGAGCTCTGCACGAGTCGGTACGGAGACGCTGAGCTGGACAAGAAAGTGTGCCCCATGCGCGCGTACTGGTTGATTCAGAATTGGCTCTTTGACCAGTTACAGTCAACTCATGCCGCTAAAGAAGATGGAGGAAAATGCGCACACGGCTTGGTTCAGCGCGAAGAAGAGGAAGAAACCAAGGTGAGCGACAGCGCGGAGACAGGGAAAAGTACTCCAGTATCGCCGAGCAATGATGCACCCACCGGCGAAGACGACTGCACATTTGAAGCTTCGAGAATCCACTTGGGTGACGCGTTGACAGTGTTTGCGATCGCGAATGCTCACGCGTGCCAGCACGGATCGTGCTCGCGGCGCTTCCAGTTTCTAGACGACGGCATCTATGCGTGCAAGAGCCACGGCAGCCCCCACATTTGCACCTTTGAGCAGTGCGACGAAAAGGTGTTGCGCGACGGCCGGTACGTGTGCTGGATCAGTGGGTACGTGTATGGTGGGTACCGCGAAGAAGCCGGCACGGGCACGCGCACGCGGCAGCTCGTGTACACTGACGCGCACGGCGACACAGCCGAGATCGAGATGGAGGTGCCGGTGTTGCTTCCGCTGGGCAAGACGACGTCGTACCTGCTCGAAGGCAACGGGAAATCCGCGCATTACGACGATTTGTCGTCGTTTTCGCCGCCACCACCGAGTGAGAAAGCGTGGCACACACACAAAACGTTTGCGAGAAGCAGAAGCGCGTCTTGTGACGATGGCGACGAGCGCTCGCCGCGTCCGATGCTGAAGAAACGTCATCAGCATGCCGATCGCGAGACGTCTCCTGTGCGCGCGCGGATCCGAAGGCGGTTGGCGGAGAAAGTGCAGCAGGCCGAGGTGTCGTCGTTCTACGTGCACTTGAAGCTGCCTGCGGCCGTGGCAAACCTTCCGCGAGTGGCGCTGGAGCTCCAGGACCCCGGCGACGACGCCGACGACGACGTGGAGAACGGCAACGAGAGCAACAAGGCAGTGAAAGCGCCTGTGGAGAAGCTGCTGCCGATCCGCGTACGTGCGATTGACACGGTCAACTATATCAAGTTCTGGATGGAGGAGCTCACGGACCAGCAGATCTCAATCTGGGACCAGCAGATCCTGTGGGGCGACACAATCATCGGCGACGAGGCGAATGTGATGGTGCTCGAACAGCACGGGATTGCCGACGGCTGCGTGCTCGAGCTGCGGCTGCACGACGACTGTCCGCTGCTCGTGTCCACGTGGAACGGGCCGACCGCAGCTGCAGGCAACGTGCACAGCGCCGCGGTCGAGTACAACACGGTGCTCATCTCGAAAGAAGCCGAAGAAGACCTCGAAGATCTTCAGGACGAGTGGGCGAACGTGATCGCCGTCGAGGAAGACGCGTTCGCGCGCAGCCGCTTGTCGCGCAAGCGAAAGAAGCTGGAGCAGGCGGGCGCACTGCACCACAAGGAGCTGCTCCAGTATGACGGCAGCGACGAGGCGCCGCGGCTGCTGGGCGTGCTCCCTGTGAGCCAGCACAGACATCGTCATCACACACAGCAGCTCATCACGCACGACGGCGCCGAGGCGTCCAATCGCACGGTGACATCTGGACCACGGCTGTCGGTCGATAACGTCGCCAGCCGCCAGATAGAGGCCCTGAAGGCGCTGGCGCGCGACGCCAGGCCTTTGAGGTGATGGGGACACGCAGCAGACGGACGCACGCAGCGGGAGCACGCAGGAAAGGCATGGCCGTCGGGAGGCATGCACACCTTTATCCATGATAGCCAGCCCGCTCTTTTGCAAATGTGCGGACGAAGGTAAAAAAAAAAAGGGTCGACAGTCTATTCGATAGGTTGTGGTCGGCCGTATTTGACATGCTAACTGACTCGTCTCTACGTCGCATGGGAGCAAACATATGCTGTATCGTGGGTTGCGTTGGCCGCTAAAGAGACACTTGCCCACATAATCGCATTTGCAAGAAAGATGCCGCGCTCGCTGCTGCTGCTTGCGCTCGCGATGACGGCGGCCGCCGCGCTCTCGGGAACCGCGGCCGCGTGCACGGAGGACGGTCTCATCTGCCCCGACGGCAGCGTGCTCTCGCGCGACCCGCTGCGTGACTGCGCGTTCCCCGCGTGTCCTTCGTCTGCTACGCGCGTCGACGAGAGCGTCCAAGACAATGGCGACGACGACGACGAAGACGCGAGCGAAGACGATCAGGAGGACACGAGCGAAGACGACGAGGACGCAAGTGAAGACGCGAGTGATGACGTCGCGGCCGCGACGGAAGCCGCAGCGCGCCTGCGCGTGAGATGAGAGGCGCCGGCGAGAGCACGCATCATCGCGTTACGCTGGACGCGATGCGGACCAAGTGCCTTCAACTCCATTGTGTATATTTTTTTATTTCTTCCCTTCTCTCTTTAAGAAAAAAAATGCAACTAAACGCCAACTCGTCCAACTCATTCGGCAATTGCCAACACGCTCACTGCTGCTGCCCACGTAGCTTTTCATTTCGCGCCAGGCTGCTTACGCTTGTTGCGAGTGAGGACGCGACTTGGCGTCCTGGCGCGCGAGGTCGCCGATGTTGTCGCTGATGACGCCGTCGATCGCGTGCTGCTTCTGGAGCTGCACGCACGCGTGGTTCGTGTTCTGGTCGCCCCAAGTGAGCAGCACGGCGTGCTTGGTCGCGTGCTTGACGAGCTGCGCGAGCTCGGGCGTCGCGATGAAGTCATCCGAGTTGGACACCATGCCGCCGAGCTGCTCCATCTTGACGAGGTTAACGGCGAACTGCAGCGTCATGCGCGCGTCTAACGCGTTCGGCTTGATCGAGCCGTACGTGAGGAAGAACACGGGGTACGTGGCTTGCTTGGCGCGCAAGAGCACGCACAGGTTCGGATCGAAGCACGAGAAGAAGATGCGGCGGTCGCCCGCGTGATCGAACACGCAGCGTAGGATCGCGTCCACGTACTCGTTCATCATGAACGGCGCCGAGTGGCGCATCGTCGTGCGCCACACGTTGTCCGGGTACTTGATCTCGACATTGAGCCCCACCTCGGCAGGCACATGCTTGAGCAGATCTTCGAGCTTTGGGAAAAACTCGACCAAGTGGTCTTCGTCGGCCTCAACAACGGCAGCGGCAGCGAACAAGGCCGCGCTCGTCTTGATGGCCTTCTTCTTGTCGCCGAGCACCTGCGTCCAGTGCTTGCGCACGCGCTTCTGCAAGATCTGGAGCTTGTCGCCGCTCTTGCGCGTCTTGGCCGGCGCCGTGTGCGACCGCTGGAGCTGGCGCAGCGTCATCTCGTGGATGCCGATCTCGAACTCCTCGGCCCGCGAGCCGTGGGTCCACGCGTTCTTGTCCTCGAGTCCGACGTTGAGCACGAAGTCATGGTACAGCACAGGCACCTTGTCCTTCGTGAGCTGGACGTCAAACTCGACAAAGTCGGCACCGCTGCGGCCGGCGAGGATGAACGACACGAGCGTGTTTTCGCGGGTCAGCGCGTGGCGGAAGCCCTTGACCTGGTGATACGAGCGGCCCATGCCGCGGTGGCCGCCATTCAGCGGCTTGCGGGACCGCCAGTACGAGCGCCAGACGTGCGAGAGGTTGTTGCGCGCGTGCACGAACGGTTTGATGGCCAGGTACGTGAGCGTGAGCTGGCCAATGGTGCTCGGCGTCGCCGTGTTGACGGACACAATCGGAAGCGTGAGGTAGCCTTCGCCGTGGGCACTAAGCTGCGACGGCAGCAGCTGGACCGTGCCTAGCTTCTTGTTCGCCTGCATCGTCTTGGCCGAGTACTTGTAGATGTCAAACTCGAGTCGATGCGCAAGAGCCGTCGGGTTCGCAGCCCCGGCCGAGGTCGAGAGCGCACTCAATGGGACCTGGGTGCGGAAGACCTGCGCGTGCGTGGTGTCCGTGAAGTGGGTCACGTCCTCCTCGTACCGGTCGAGCGTCGGCTCCGCGGACACCGGCTGAGCCGTTCGAATGAAGTAGTCACGGATCGAGCAAAACGAGTCTTCGTGTATGACTTCGAGCAGCGACTCGTAGGTCACAAACTCGCACGTCGTGGTCTCCAACGCTCGGAAATCGGCGTGTTGCTCGGGCCACCGCCCAAAGAGACTCAGCTCATTGAAAAGCGCGTTCTTGGAGAGCTTCCCGACGCTCTTGGTGCCGATGGACGTGTCGGGCCCAAACAGCTCGACTTCGCCCTCGCGAAGGAAGAACATGACGCGAGTGTGTGTTCCGTACGGGATGATCGACTCGCCCTTGGCGAACGTCTTGGTCTCCACTTTCTTGAGCAGCCGCTCTGCCATTTCAGGGTTGAGCTCTTGCATCCACTCGAGGTGATACAGCCACGGGAACGACTCGCTCGCCGCAGGATCGGTCTCCTCGGGGTCGTGGTGGTTGTTCAAGTAGCTCTTCAAGTCGCCTTCGCGCTGCTTGAACGCCTCGAGCTCGCCAAGGAGCTCCACGGATTGCTTGTCGAGCAACGCACTGCTGCGCACATCCACTTGCATGTTCTTCCAGCTCGTGGTGGTTTTGCCCTCTTGCCCCTCTTCCAAGCGCTGGTAGCGCATCCGGATCGTGACGGCGTCGTGCTTCGCACCTTCACCTGGGAGCCACTGCACAGCTGGCGCTTGGTCGTTGAAGCTGCCGACCCAGAATCGCAGCAGCGCGTTGCTCGAAGACGGATTGAGCCACTCGCTGTCGATGTACTCTTTCAGATCGCCGTCCAGCGCCGACTCGACGCCGTAGATGCCGTCCTTCTGGAGCAACTTGCGATTGCAGTCCGCGGAAGGCCCGCTCGACGAGATGACTTGAAGCTCCGCAAACTGCAGGACACTCGCTGCGCTCTCGTGCTGCAGGCGAACGTAGCGCCCGACAACGGCGTTGTTCTCGCTTGACGCAAAGTGCACACTCTCCACGCGCGCGTTGGGGTCGAGCGCAATCGGGTGCGCGAACGCATTGGCCTTTGCCTGCGCGAGCGAATCCTTCTCCGTGCTCAGCGATTCTTTCGATACAAACAACCAGAGCGGCGGCGATGCGGCGCTCGTCGAGGCCGTGGACGTGGCCGGCGGCTTGCCCTCGGGGTGCTTCGCGTGCTCGTGGTACGTCAGCGCCTTCCACAGGTGGATGCTGGAGAGCGGGTACTCTTGGCCGAGATCCACCTCCCACCACGGGTTCTCTTCCTTCTCGGTGCGAGCGCAGCGCCACTCCTGGTAGCCGTTCGTGTTGCCATTGTTCCCAAAGCTGGCCTCGCGCGGCCCCGGCGACGGGTTGCGCGACGACGAGTGCGTCGAGCTCTGCGACGTAGGCTGCTTTCTAAAGCAATCAGCAGCCAACACAAGAGCCATGGGCGTCAGCGCACAAGACAGAGCGGAGCACATTTCACTCTGAAGTGCTGCTACTCACAGTGCGACGTTGCTTCCTCCGCGCGTGATCGTCATCGTGTGGTTGCCTGGGATCGCTTCCCACGAGAGCACCTCATTGGCCGCCGTCTGCTTGACCACGTACTTGTACTCGACAGCGCGGTCCTGGTTGACGGCGAATGTCACGGGAATGCTCCACTCGCTCTCGTCGTCATCGCGCTTGACGCAATGCATCGGCACTGCGACACACACATACGCAGCACCCCATCAGCGCTGTCCACCCATGTGCTGCGATACAATCCACGCACGTACCAGCTTGGTCGACGTTCCAGGCTCCGAGCTCGGGCGCGTCGCCGACGACGAACACGGCGACCGCCGCGTCGTGCGGCACCTGCCGCGTGAGCACGCGCACGGAGAACACGACGTCGACAGCGTCGCCGTCGCTCGCGCGCTTGGTGGCTTCCCCCATCCTGTGGCTCCTGCGAAAGAGGCTTCTTCTTCTTCTTCTTCTCGGCGACTTGAAGAGTGAGCGAGCGGATGGAGCCGTCGGCTGCGCGCCGCGCGCCACGATGATGCAGCCAAAAATTAGAAACTCAGCATCAGATCTGAGGCGATGAGATTCGACTAAGCGAGACATGCGTGCATCTGAGACCGGTGCAAGCACTGTCACGATGTGTTTGTAAGAGCTCGAAACGGCGTCTGAGGCACACACTAGAGAGCTGAATCTGAGGCGCAACTTCAAGGTGGGTACAGCAACGCTGTACAGTATGCATCGGTTATACTGGTGTGGAAACAAGAATGGAGATATTACGAAAATGCATCCAGGCTTGGCTGGATGTACCCATCTTGGCGCCTTCCACGAGCCCAGCAACTCTATTTGTCGTCGCTGTTGTGCTCAGGCACTGCTAGTTGTGAGCTTGTGCATTGCTCGCTAATGGAGTTAAGATCGGGAAATGGTATGCGACGGAAAGCGGGAAAGATACAAAGACACGGGCGACTTCCCTGGCCAAAATGCCGCTCGAGCTGCTTCGCTGCTGCCGACCGCTGCATCTGGTGTCGGTGTTTTCTCCGCTTGTTACTCTGTTCCAATTCGCATTCTTCCGCATTGAGACATAGTGCAAAGCATTTGCAGCTCAGCCATGGGTCAGTCGTAATGTGTGCAACGCAGCGTGTTATATAGGGGGCGCGGCAATGTGCCATCAACTGCGCCACAAGCAGCAACAGAAAGTGACTCCGTTATTTGAGGCCGCACTGAATGGCCACAATGATGCCGTACAGCTCTTGCTTCCGTTCACTGAGAACATTGACACTCAGAGCACAGATAGGGCTACGCCGCTGTTTGCGGCCTCGCAGATGGGGCATGCAACCGTCGTCGGCCTGCTTCTTGAGAGCAAAGCAAGCGTTGACGTGCCGATGATCAATGGAGCGGCTACGCTGTTTATTGCAGCACAAAATGGTCACAGCGACGTCGTCGGCATTCTGATGAAGCACAAGGCGAGCGTCGAGCTTCCGATTGCCGATGGCGCGACGCCACTGATCATTGCAGCTCAGAATGGCCACACCAGCATCGTGTCGGCTTTGCTGGCACACAATGCGAGCACGACCACGTCAACTCTTGTTGGGGCGACGTCTGTGTTGCGGCTCAAAGAGGGCATGCAGGTGTCGTCTCGCTTCTGCTTCTGCACGGCGCAAACGCCAATACGCCAATGGCCGATGGAGCCACGCCGCTCTTCGTTGCAGCGCAAAATGGCCACGCGGAGGTTGTCGACATCTTGCTGAAGCATCACGCATGTGGACCCTCCGATGCACGACGGAGCGACCCCGTTACTGATTGCTTCTCAGCGCGGACACAAAGAGATAGTCGTCAAGCTGCTAACGTGCAATGCGGCTCTGGACTGCCCAATGCACAATTGAGCGACGCTGCTGCTGATCGCTAGTGAAAATGGCCATGCAGCAGTAGTTGCCGCCTTACGTGCTCATCAAGCGAAATTGGACGCGATGCTGAGAAATGAGGCGCAAAACGAACGAGGCTTTGATGACTATGGGATTGGAGGCGGCTGTGGATAGCGAGCGCAAAGTGCAAAGTGTATTGTGCTCAACGTGTGGTGCTGCAAGGCACTTCACAGAAGCACATAGATGTGAAGTTAGGCAATGTGCTTTAGACATGATGCTTTTGAGCGAAGACAATGCTCAACAGTAAGGCACCAGCATGCTGTAGCTGTTCCATCAACGTGCTCGCAACAATCAACGCAAGTCACGTTCGGTTGTTGCGTGCGGACAAGAGTCGTTTTTCTGGTGCTATGAGCTGTGAAATGTAGCTATGTCAACAACTTCGTTTAATAATTACCCGAAACGAAAGCAAAAGAGAGAGAGATGGCTGCCCTCGCTACTTTCTTCTTGAGCGCTTGACGTTCTTTCTGGCTCGTGTCGCTTCTCTTGTTTTTGTTTTCGTTTTGTCCTCTCGATCCCTCATTCTTGTTTGATGATCTCCTCCAATCTCGGCGGACTCACTCTATGGATACCGCTTCGATATCCATGCGAGCAGCCACTTCAGGTGCGTGAGCATGCATTTCAGCGCCTTTGTCCACTGCTCGTCGTTGCCGAGCGAGATCGGGAGATCGTTGATCTTGCCGCGCTGGATCTTGTACGGGAACTTCATCGATGGCTCTTCGTGCATTGCCCGCCGGCCTGCATCGTCGACGCATTCGAGAAAGAGGATCATCGCCTGGTTGAACCCGCGACGTCGAAACATGCCGCCATCGCTGTACAGGCTGTACTCCTTGTTGTGCGCGCTCACGACGCGCGAAAAGCTTCCTCGCGGGATCAGCTTGTTGCGGATAAAGTCGAAGTTCGCGCGCTCAGCAATGATGGCCAGTAGCAAAACTGCCTGGCCGAGTGCGGCATTGATCTCCTGCCACTCCACGGGCTTCGAAGGCAATCTGCCGAGCCGGAGGCCATTGATCGTACCAAACAGCCCATCGTGCCAAATGTGGAACACGTCATTGAACACGTTGTATCTCTGCAGTCGTCGCAATAAGTCCGAAGCGTGCACCGAGTACACGCCAACTGACTGTCGCTCGTCACGGCTCAAGCCCAAGAGATGCTGCAAGAACGCGCCTTCCGCAAACGTGCCGCGCACCAACTGCTCAAGGTCTTTCCCCGTCGACCACAGCTCCTGCCGCTTCGACTGCACTTGTCTGGTTTCCAGCTCCAGCGACTCGATTTCTTCCAAGAGCAGGCGCTCTTGTTCCTGGATCGCTCGTAATTCTGGGTCCTCTTCGTACCCATCATATTCGTAGTCAATGCTTTGCTCGTCATGGTCTGCGAGAAATTGCGCGAGGAACGTCTCGTACTGTTCGCGATCATTTACTATTCCTTGCAGTGTTCTGACAAGAAAAAGAAGCACACGCACAGCAACAAGGCGTCAAATCCAGAGCTCAAACAGTAAAAATGACACGCCGAGAGCATCGCTAGACGCACTCTTCGAGACCGTGCAGGATGGTTTCCTCGCAATCGTGGCATGACGGCGTCTTCTTCTTCAGCAACAGCGAGCTGCAAAAAAGAATCGTAAACGACACACACATATATTCAATAAGACGAAGAAAGCAACACGTCGTAGCTCTTGCCATCAAAAGCTGCGAGTTTTCCCACAACTCACCTGCAGTCGAGGAGCTCTTGGAACCAGCCGAGATCCGTGCCGTCGACTCGGCGTTTCCGAAACACTCGACGGCGTCGCACCACTTTTTCTGCCGATGACAGGCTCTCAATTGCAGCATCGTCACGCACCACGAGTTCGCGGAGCTCACCTGAGAGCGGATCGAAGTTCTCGAACGACGTCTCGTAGATCCACCCTTCGTCGTCGCAGTGCGCGAGCATGTGGTCGATTTCCCACTCCTTGGTCACCCACAGGTGCGGCTTGTTCAGCAGCCGCGCAGGCACGACTTCATTGATCGAGTGGCCCAAGAGCCCGCGATTGCAGCTGTAGAACGCGGCGATCAGACCCGCGGCCTCGAAGGCGACAGGCGCCCACTGCGCGCTCTTTCTCCCGCCGCTGCCCAGTACCATGCGCTGGTTCTCCCACACGACTTCGCGCGCGATCACGGGCGTCGGACTCGTGCCGTCGCCGACGCTGGCGCCTCCGGGCGACCCGAGCGAGCTTTTGCCGCCGTTCGGTGTGTTGGGCGAGCTGCCCCCGACGCTCTGCTCTTCGCTCTCGTCGTCCTGGGAGGCGTTCTCGTCCACGCCCATTTGCGCGCTGCTCTCGTCCACGGGGGAGTACGTGCTCGGATGGTCAAACTCGAGCGAGCGCAGCCGTGTGATTTTCTCTACGCGCGCGTACACACACAAGCGCGCCCAATATTACTATTAGCACACACACACACACCATGCAGCGGCCCTGGGGAGCGCGCACCTTCGATGGACACCGGGTTGAACCTGAACTTGAGCAGCGCGCCGCACTGGTGGCACGTGAACAGGCTCTTGCCCTCCATGGCGACGCCCGCGGACCGCGACGGCGGGATCATGGCCGTGAGCGTCGTCGGCGCCACGTTCTTCACGATCGGCGTCAGCTGCTGCGGCAGGAGCGACGTCATGGCTCGCGAAGGACGTAATAATAATGCGACGCTGGCCTGGTCTGCAGCGCAGGTGGTGGTCGACGCAGCGGCGGATGGCGCTCGGGATCGAGCGGCGCGCTTGGCCTCTGAACCTTTTTCTTTCCCCCCTTCGTTCCTGCGCTGCTTCACGATGCGACCACAACGACTCGTGTCGACTCGCAGACCTGTATAGAGTGCAGTTTTGTATATTATGGACCTTTCATATTGAGTTGAAGGCTTACTAATACACCATAATGGCATGTACAGGGTATATTGAAATAGTACTGTTTATAGTTGGTAAATAGATGTGTCGCGGACTGATTGGCTGTTGCAAGAATAGAGGGGGGACGGTACGCGTCTGAATGAGTGTGGGTCACCTCAATGCCGCAATTGGCAAGAAAATGGCGGATGTGAACGTCGTTGTCCATGCGCCGCCGCCTTCGCTGCGTCCACCGCCGGAGCACGCCAACGCGCCTCCTCACGCCCACAGCCAAAACGAGGGCGCAGACAGCGCGCCACCCCAGATCCAGACGATGGCGCCCCCAGCAAAGGCAGCAGCGTCCGCAGCAACGAGCTGTTCGCGCTCGCAGTCGCCGTCGCCACCCGCTGCCGAGCGCACGCGGCTGTTTATTGTGTGCGGCCGCGGCCGCAAAGCAGAGGACCTGCGGTACTTGTTTGCGAGCTGCGGCGCGATCAAGCACTTGTACTTTGCGCTCGACCGAAGCAACAAATCGCGGGTGCGTGCTGCTCGAACGCCGTTCTCGCTTTGAGCAAGCGCGCGCAATGTCCAACGGACTAATAACACGCTGAGCATAAACGTCGATGTGTTACAGGGATTTGCGTTTCTCGAGTATGAAGACCCGTCCTGCGCGATATCGGCGATTGACAAGTTCCACCAATTCCGGCTCGACGATGGCCATATGCTCAAGGTAACAATTCGATTCATTCGCGGCATGCTCACCTGCCGCTTCAAGCAGCCATTACGAACACTCACTCTTCGCTGATGGCTGGATCACTAGGTGACGATCGCGCGCGAGAAGCCGGCGATCGCCACGGGCAAGCTCAAGCGCAACCAGCAGTCGAGTCACGAGCCGCGCAGCGACAGCGAGTCGAATTCGGAGGAGTCGCACTTTCCAGGCAAGCGGCAGCGCTCGAGTCCACCGCCAGTCTCGTCGTCGTCGACGTCGATGCCGGCGTTCTCGCGACGCCGAACGCGCACAAAGGACGATGAAGAGGGGAATGATTGCAAGAAGGTGCACACAGACGAGACGTGTGTGCAGAAAGATGTTTATCGTGATCCCAAAATCACCACTGCGCGACTGCCGGGGATCGCATCTTCGACAGCAGATGCCGACGTGAATCACTTGCTGGACGATATGATTTCCGCTATTGAAAAGGTTGGTAACGCATTATCGGTTGATAGCGTACGTGATCAGTACACATCGATCGCCAAGCAGCGAGACCTTGTCAGCACTGCGCGTGGCGTCGTGCAACAGCAGCATCGAGTTGGGCGTGAGCAACGACCAGCGTCCACGGAAGAGTCGAGCACCGATCAGCTCGCGTCGAGTATCAGTTCGTTCACTCTTGATGCAACTACGCGCAGTGGGCTGGCGAAAGCGTCTCGGTTTGCATCAACTGCGGCGAGTGTGCCCCAACGTACAGAACGAGTCACCTTGCTGCGGCGACGTCGTCAGAGCACGGACGACAGTGACTCGAGCCTGGAGGATGCCTCGGATGCGAGCATGAGTCGGCGAAAGCGAAGCAACACGAGCCATCGAGACTCGCCAAAGTGGCCGGCGACGCCGCCACCGCGGCTTCCCATCCAGCGAGATGAGCTCGAGCTTTCGCCGTCGCCATCGTTGTTTTCGCCATCGTCGTCGACGAAGAAACAGTGCAAGCGCCAGTCATCCGACCAATCTGCCGACGTCTCAGCGCGCTCGTCTAAGCAGCGTGTCACGAACTCAAGGCAAGCGAGAACGACGACCGACTGGAGCGCGACTCTGGCCGAACGTAAAAGGATGGATTCCCCGCTGCAGATCCCGCGCTCCAAGCTGTTTTTCGTTTCGACGCACAAGGTAAGTGAACTCTTTGTTTCGGGTGTAAGACAGCGTTGGACGCAGCCATTTCTAATCCTGTGCGCTTTCAGTTTACATTGCAGGAGCTGAAGGCGATGTTTGCTGTGTACGGCGATTTCGAGTACGTTGAAATTGTGAAAAGCTTTGGACGAATCAAGACTATGGCGTATATCAAGTATCCCGATGTACGTTGTCTGCTTATTGTGTATATTTCACTGAGGAAATGCTAGTTTTTGACGACTCGCTGCGCCGCCATGCTGCGTGTTTCTCTTTTACAGCCGAAGACCGCATTGTCAGTTTTAGAATCCTTCCAAGAGGACGTCGATCGTGATGACGAGCCAGGAAACGGTGGCTTTATGAAAGTATGTAGGGTAAAAATGCAACCATTGAAGATACTTTGGATGGATGCTAAACAGTCATGTTTTGTGTCCATGATATGCAGTTGTCGTTGGCCGATGAAAGCCCGAGTGTCACTCCTCATATTCCGTCGAGGCTGCTGCATCCGCACGGTAGCGCCTTTTCACCAGCGATGCCATCGTCCGCTGCTGCTGCTTTGTTGGAGGATCAAAGTGCTCAGGAAAAGTTGTGGCTACTCATCCTGCATGATCGATCTTTGCCGAGCCAGATTATATCGTCCCGTGTCTCAAGTTGCCCAGGTATGGAATTTGTCGACATTAAGGTCTTTCGAAGTACGGGGGAGTCCCAAGGCGTGGCGTTCGTCAAATTCGAAAAGGAGACCCAAGCTACTGATGCAGCAGCAGAATTGCATCAATTGGAGCTCCCAGCTGGCTCCGGCAAGTTTCTTCAAGCGATTGTGATTCTGGATCCCAGCGTATTCAGCACCATCCACGGTGGAGCCCATGCGCAGCAGCTTGGAGCTCGATCCATGGAGCAAGGTGATTTACGTGGAAACGAACCCAGAGTGTCAGAGGATGTCGACGTCTCCGCTGTCGAGGCCCGGTTTGCCCACTTGATGCGCAGCAACGACCAATACAACGCATACCCTCCAGCTGCTCGAGCTCCCATGCTGACAGAAGAAGCAGCAGCTTATCAATACCCTATCGGGGCGCCGTTTCCCGCGATGCATGGATCTCAGTATCCTGGTGTGCACATGCAGCAGCTACAGCCGGCGTATGGGCTGTATCCGCAGCAGCAGTTTGTTCAGTACCCAAGTCAACAGCTTTCTCAGTTTGCGTACGTGTCCGAGTCGTCATGGAGTTCTACACCTTCCCCACCGCCATATTACCACCATGCGCATGCCGCCAATGGCACTCATGCTCCGGCGTACCTAGGGCAAGAATATTACCAGCCATCGATGTTTCCAGCTCAGCTCGTCTACCCAGTGGCCAGCACAGATGACAATGGAACATCGGCACAATCCGCGGCTCTAGAAGCCACACCAACGAGTGCTGTCGCGTCTCCTCCGGAAGGTGCTGGTGAGACGCAGTCCATTATCATCTCAAGTTGCCGGCCTCTTGAATTGATGGCTGTTGTGAAAGCGCTGGATGAGTGCGCAGGCGTTGTGGCCATTACAAAAGATGGCGATGACAATGAGGCAGCGTTCGTGGTCGAGTTCTCGGACGCGGCACAAGCGATGGGGGCCGTTCGCAAACTGGACGGCAAAATGTGCAACGGCAAGAAGTTGTGCGTTGGCACCATGCATTCAAGGGGCAAGACCACCCGCGCGGCGCCAAGTCGCCGCAAGCGCCAGCGGGTCGATCAGCGAAATCGAAAGTAAGTGTGTGTGACGATTTATTTAAAATGGAATGCCTGGAACCGGTGAGTTGGGTGGCAGTCTTGGTAAAGCTGGTTGAGAACGCAACGAATGGCATGATCAGAGCCTCTTGAGCAAGACGCAACCAGCGGCAACTCTTGCATTATTTTAGCACCTGGACGCCGTACGTGCATGTTAAACAGCTCGCTCAAACTCACACAAGCTGACGAATCGCGTGGTGGATCGCCGTTGCCGCGACCATGAGCTCCTGCTCCGTCGTGTGTCTCCCGACAGAGAGACGCAGCGTGCCGAGCGCAAACTCGCGCGGCAGCTTCATCGCTGCGAGCACGTGCGATACCTTGGCATCTTGGTCGTCACCGTGACTGTGGCAGGCAGAGCCTGCGCTCGCGCAAACCCCCTGCTCTTCGATCACTGCACACACACAAATGCCAGGAGCGGATAAGCTGCTGAGAAGATCGCGGGTCCAGCCAACGCAACTAGGCACGTACGTCGCAACAACTTGACCGCGCTGATGTTCTTGAAGCTGATGCTCAGCGTGTTTGGCAGGACCTGCTCGGGGTGGCCGTTGACGCGGAACTCGACGCCGGAATCCTGGAGCAGCGACTGCAGCTGGGCCAGCAAAAACTCCTTGGCGCGCTGCATGTGGGCGCCGTACTTGCCGAGGTGCTCGTGGATCAGGGCGCAGGCTTTGCCGAGCGCCACGTCGTACGGCACATTCTCGGTACCTGCGCGCTTGCCGCTTTCGTGCGACGCCCCGTGGACGAGCACCGACGGCAGCGGCGTGCCAGCGCGGATGTAGAGCGCGCCGATGCCCTTTGGCGCGTACAGCTTGTGGCCCGCAACCGTCAACAAGTCGACGCCGAGGTCGTCCACATCGACGCGCACCTTGCCGATCGATTGGCTCGCGTCCGTGTGGAAGAGGATCGGCAGCTGCTGCGCCGCGGCGACGTGGCTCTTGATTGCGCGCGAGAGCTCGGCGATGGGCTGCAGCGTGCCGACCTCGTTGTTCGCGTGCATGATCGAGACCAGAAACGTCGCCGGCGTGATCGCAGCCACCACGTCTGCTCGTCACCCCCCCACAAGATCCACAAGCGAGGCATTTGAGCGCGCTCTTATATGCAATACAGGACCCGACACTTTTGCGCGACGCACCTTGCACGCGGACCTGGCCGAACTCGTCCACGGGGAGGTACGTCACGTCGAAACCCTGCGTTTCGAGGTACCGGCACGTCTCGAGCACGGCGACGTGCTCCGTGGCGCACGTGACGATGTGGTTGCGCCCGCTGTCGCGTCTCGCGACCTGCGCGCTGCCCTTGAGCGCGTAGTTGATCGACTCGGTGCCGCCCGAGAGGAACACGAGCTCGACCGCAGCGGCGCCGAACAGCTTCGCGATCTGCGTGCGCGCCTGCTCCACGGCGCGCTTGGCGTCCACACCCAGCGCATACGAGGACGACGCGTTGCCGAAGGCGTCGCTGAGGAACGGCAGCAGCGCCGCCACGACCTGCGCGTCCACGGGCGTCGTCGCGTTATAATCCAGGTACACTCGTGCCATTTCCAAAAATGTGCGCGTCGTGAGCGATTCGGATTCGCTGTCTGTGATTGGCTACAACGACGAAATTATAGCGAATGATATCCACGACTAGCTTCAATGTAGCTTGTGATTGGTGGAAAAAGAGAAGAATGCTGTCAAAAAGCAAAGCACATTTGGAGACAGACGAAGCAGAGCGATGGCGACGAAGGAGACCAAGTCGGTACGTCCCGCGCTGCCGAGTGGAGCCGCACGCTGCAGCAGACGCACAACGGGCCATCTCGACGCGTCCGCGCGCGTATCTGTGCGTGCATGCGACTCATTCTCTCCCTCGCTGTTTGTGTGCTGCAGTTTGCAGAGCAAATGCCGACGCTGCTGGTAGGTTCTTACGCTGCGGCTTGGTCGGCTCTGGCCATTTGTGCGCAATGATGCGATCTATGGGCGTGCGACGACTGTGCGTGTAGGGAAGCGCGTCGGCGGGAATGATTGGTCGGGTCTTTTGCCATCCGATCGATACTGTCAAGGCGCGGCTGCAAGCGAGCACGGCGGCAGGCCAAACGATGGCGTCGCATTTGCGATGGCGCAGCTTCTCGTACGTTTACTATGCGAGCGACTGCTGTGTCCACAGCGCGCGCGCATTGATCGTGTGTGTGTGTATGGTGGATTGCGACAGCCTGCAGCACGTGCGCAACCTCTACCGCGGTCTCGGCGTGAGTATGATCGGCTCGGCGCCCGCGACGTGCTTGTACCTGACGTCGTACGAAGTGTCCAAGGACTCGCTGCAGAGCGTCGACATGTTTCGGGAGAGCCCGTCGTTCTCGTATCTCGGCGCGGGGATGCTCGCCGAGGCGCTGAGCTGCGTACTGTGGGTGCCGATCGACGTGATCAAGGAGCGCATGCAGGTGCAGTCGAAAGTGGCGGTGGCCGCTGGCGGTAAGCCCGCACCAACGCTGTACTACCGCAACACTGTCCACGCGATGCAGACGATCATGAAGACAGAAGGGCTCCGCGGGATGTACAAGGGCTACACGGCGACGCTGCTCTCGTTCGGCCCTTTCTCGGCGCTCTACTTTATGCTTTACGAAAAGGTACGTTGCCAGCGAGCAAACAGGAATGTTGTTGTTTACTTTGCGCCAAATTGTCGTGAAAAGGTTGACACTACTGCGTCTATTTGCTTTTGCCGTTAGAACAAAGCGATCGCGCAGAGTTACCTCAAGGCGGAAGATCTCCCGCCGCTGTACACGCTCGCTGGAGCAGCGTTGGCTGGCGCCGCCGCGTCGTTTGTGACGAATCCGCTAGATCTGATCAAGTTGCGTCTGCAGGTGCCTCAAGCGCATCGAGCTGTGCACACAACGCAGTTCTTGTATTGACATCAAAGCGTTTGCTTGTGGACGCGCGGATAGATCCAACGCGCGTACGTGGCTGAGGGCTCGTCGGTGGCGTACTCGGGCATTTTCGACGGATTGACGCAAGTCGTCAGGTACGTCACAAGGCGTCGGTGGCGCGTGCATGGCTGCGTGAATTTGTTTTCCTTAGCGTCTGATAGGATGCTTACGTGGTTGCGATCGTGGATTGGCACATGCAGGCAAGAGGGCGTGCTCGCTCTCTACAAAGGCGCGGGCGCTCGTGTGGCGTTCCACGCGCCGTCCACTGCGATCACGATGTCGCTCTTCGAGAGCTGCCGTCGTGTGTTTGCGAGCATGCTCGAAGTGAACTGAGAGCACGCAAGCCCGACGTGGTGGCGACTTTGGTGTATGGAAGCAAAAGCTTCGCAAACTGTCGGCTGCGTCAACGTTCGCTCTGGTGTAGAACTAGGGATTTCCTCCTTGCTGCTCAATTTTGGCGCTTTCCGCTCCAAGCGCCGAATTTGTCACAGGCGTCGGCAAGCAGTACGACTCACAACAATGTCAGCAATATGCATTCGACAACCAGGAAAAGCATGTGCTTCACCGATTGGTATCTTATCTTCCCAGAGCGGATACGACACTCGGAAGTGACGTAACGGCATGGATCCATGTGGATCCACACCGTTACTGAGTGTCCGATCTGTGATCTGGTGCAAGCAGTTCGAAAAATGCACAAGGAAACACCAGATCACAAATCCTGTTCCACCATTTTTCGATTCCTTGCCGTCGGTTGCGTGCGCATGTAGAGAGTGTGTACAGGGAGTAGATTGCAGCGGCGAGTGACCATTCCGCAATCTCTCAAGCACACACACAAGCGACGGCAAGGCGTAAAGTTTCATTTCTTTGAAGCGGACCAAGAACGGCGCCAGCTCGCTCAACCGGCATCCAAAGTTCGGATCTCGTGCGCCGCGAGTATGTGCCGACAAAAGGGCGAGACGCGAGAGAAAAGGGGCGAATGGGTTTGATGCATGATTCTGGTCCTGCCCTAACGCATTTTGACTTTGTGGTTTATTTTAGATCCACAGAAACGAGTTGCGTGATGCCTCGTGCGTTTGGCGACTGCTAGTGCATAATACATTTTACGCACAATGTGGAACTCATCGTGCGTAAATTGTATGCAGACGATCGCTTCTCCACAATGCGGACTCGACTATTTGCGTAGGCTGCTTATTGCGCTATACTGGTTGGTATTCGTCTCCAGTGCAGCAGTGGACGGGCTCCACGTGGCTGATTCGAGTCCGACTGCACTTGCCGCGTCTGCGCAAGTAGCTGCCAAAGGTGTATCGCCACCTGCAGCAGCTGCAGACCCCACACATCGGGCTCTTGCTCGTCACGCAGTGGCTCCTGCCGATTTGCTGCGCCGTGTTTCCGAGCGAGACGAGCTTCCGCATGATCGACGTGCTCATCTT
>JAADVP010000462.1:0-21173 GCA_023335675.1 Globisporangium solare | reverse complement strand
GGCGGATACCCAAACAGGACGACGTATCCGAATGTGAGTACACTCTACGACTGGATCGAACCGAGCCAGGTCGCGTACTACCGCGAACTGTCGTTGGCAGCGCAGAAAGACTCGCAGGAACCGCCCAACCCGGCGCTCATGTTCTTCCACATCCCGCTCCAGGAGTACAACTACGACGCCATCGCTGACGCGAACTTGGCCAGCGGGGACAAGAACGAAATGGCCTCGTCGTCCAACATCGCGTCCGAACTGTTCTCGACGCTCGTTGAGAGGAACGAAATGAAAGCCACGTTTGCCGGCCACGACCACACCAACGACTACTGCTTGAAGCGGCAGGGGATCCAGCTCTGCTACGGTGGAGGCGGCGGCTTGGGCCAAGCGTACGGACTCGCAGATTTCGCCCGACGCGCGCGCGTGATCGAGTGGAGCGTCAACTACAGGAACGAGCGCACGGTCAAGACCTGGAAGCGCTCGTTTGACGACGGCCTGGGCCAAAGACTCGGAGAGCAGGTGCTCTTCACGCAGGCTACAGAGGACGACGCCGAATGATCCAATGCACCTTTTCGAAATCGATGTTCACTGTGTTGCATGCATACGAGATTGCCTATTAGCAAGAGAAAGAGCGAGAGAGACTGCCTGTCTGTGCTAGTCGAGCGTCCTCGCTGCTCCGTAGGCGACTGCGACGTCGGGGTCGATATCCGACAGCGGCGCTCGCCCATCGAACATCTTGGCCAGGTGCTCACGCACCCACGGGATGCGAGACGACCCGCCAACGAGCACGACGGCGTCGATCTCTTCGTTCGTCATGTGGTTCGCCTCGATGATCTCCTGCACTGGCGCCAGCGTGCGCGCGAGCAGCTCCGAGCAGATCTCTTCCAACTCGGTGCGCGTCATCTCGATGCTCACTGTCTCGCGCGCCTGGAGCAACTCGCCACTCGTCTGCACAACGCAGGATGCTGTCGCGCGCGTCTCGTAGCTCAGTGTCCGCTTCAGGAGCTCTGCGGCACGCCGGGTCCCCGCAAGCGTGCACGGCAGCTGGTCTGGGTCGTCGTTTGTGCGATCACTACGAGCAGACAGCGGGTGTTAGAAGGTGAGCATGATACGACCAAGAATTGCAAGCAAGTGTGGCACCTGTGCGTTTCTTCTATGTCGGATGTCGCGGACGCCAGCGTCGTTCCGATACGTTTGGCGATCTTGTGTACGAGTACTTCGGCCACCTTGGCGTCCAGGTCTTCGCCTACAACACAGAACAGGAGCCCTTCGTGAGCTCACAGCCGACGTCTGCGCATCCATGAGAGCTGCGACGCACCGCCGAGGTTGTTGTCGCCAATGGTGTCAACGACGTTGATCGATCCTGCGCGCGTGAACAGCAGCGAGACGTCCAAGGTGCCGCCGCCAAAGTCGAACACGAGGATAAAGTTCACCGACGGGTCCTGGTGCAGTCCGTACGCGATCGCAGCAGCCGTTGGCTCCTCGAGAATGCGCGAGACGTACAGACCCGCGGCGAGAAACGCTTTCTGCGTGGCAGCGCGCTGCGCGCCGTCAAAGTCGACCGGGACCGCAATCACAGCCTTGGTGATCTGTAGAGCAGGAGCAGTCCAACGTCAGCAGCTACGCAAAGAGCAAACATCAGTCACTCCAAAAGTAGTACCTGGTTGTGGCCAACGAACGAGTGCGCCATGGCGCGCAAGTGGCCGACGATCGTCGCGCCGATGGCGATCGGGGACACGCACGCTCGATGGCCCGGCACGTTCACTGGGAAGCACACGCCACGGTGCGCGTCATTCGCGGCCTCCGAGACCGCAAATTCGTAGGACGCAGCGCCCTGAGACTGCACCACGTCTTCGTATCTAACGTCCCGTTCCACACACAAGCCAAAATAGCAACGCGGTCAAGAAGGCGCCACAGCAGACTGAATAGAGCGCACGTACGTTCGTCCGATGAAGCGCTTGGCGTTGAAGATCGTGTGCGCCGGGTCCTTCGTGCGGTGCGCGCGCGCGTCGCGGCCCACAAGCACTTTGCCCCCAGGCGCGAACGCGACCATGGACGGGATGAGCACGTGGCCGAGCGCGTCGGGGATGACCGTCACGTTGTTCTTCTGCGAGATCGCGACCACCGAGTACGTCGTCCCCAGGTCAATGCCCACCACTGATACGCACACACGCACACACACACGCATGCATACGTAAGCGCACAGTCGCGGAGTGAGCGATTAGTGCAGAGCATGCGCCACTGGTTGCCACTTGCCGTGGTCGCGGCCCGTGAAGCCCTGGCGCGCGAGGAACGCCGACACGACGGCGAACACGCCGCCCGCGAGCAGCAGCAATGAGCCCACGTTCGCGCTGAGGCTTGCGCCTGCGCCGCTGCTGCTTCGGCTTCGCTTCGCACCGGCCGCGTGTGGCGCCATGGCCCTGCTCATATTCACTGACTGCTGAAGCGCCACGTTGCTCGGGTTCTTATCCGAAGGGAGTGGTTCCTCACTTTAGCGAACAATTGTTCTTCACGTTAAACCTGCAAAACGCGCAATGCGCTGTGACCCACCTTTACTTAAGAGCTACAAGGGTATTCCTGGTCTCTATATCGTGCATTTCGTTGTTTATTGATTTCAATAGGTCATAAAACCCCTCTGTACCTATTATCCGAGGATATAGCGCAACTGCCACATTGCGGTGGTGTGGTGTCCATTTGCCAGCATCACTCGGCGCGATCTTGCGCACTCTCTATATCTCGGTGCGTTGCTGCTGTCCGCGAGCGAAGCCATGCGCACGGTGCTCATGGTCGCGGAGAAGCCGAGCATCGCGGACGCGATCTCGCGCGCGATCGCCGCGAGCGCGTACCACCCGCGCCACGGCAAGACGCCCGTGCATGAGTTCCCGGGCGAGTTCCAGCACCAGCCGTGTCTCTACAAGGTGCGCTCTTGAGCTATACGCTTTAGTGGGAACGTGACTGCGCGTGGCGATACCCACTGCGCTGTTTGTGCGCTGCAGGTGACGTCGGTGACGGGCCACATGTACAGCTGCGACTTCCCGGCCGAGTACGCGAGCTGGGACAACGTGGACCCGGCGACGCTGTTCATGGCGCCGACCATCAAGAGGGCCGAGTCCCCCGCTGTGCACAGGTGAGGGGCTCTCTCACATACGTGCTCTATGAAGGAGACGTGCGCAAGGCGCTCACGATGGATGGATGCACGTGGCACAGACAGCTCCAGGTGGAGGGCAAAGGCGCGGATGTGCTCGTGCTGTGGCTCGATTGCGATCGAGAGGTGCGCTTCCTGCGATTGCGTCCTGCGGTTGGGTGAGCCAACAGGGAGACTGATGCATGGCTTCGTGGTCGTGTCTAGGGCGAGAACATTTGCTTTGAAGTGATCGACGCCGTGAAGCCGCGGATGAAGAAGCAGCCGAATGGCGACGCGCTCATCCTGCGCGCCAAGTTCTCGGCGGTCAACAAGTCGGACATCAAGAAGGCCATCCAGAGCCTCACGCTCCCGAACGAGAATGTGAGCGAGCGATGCTGAGGCTCGTCAGGTCTTTGGCACTGCAAGAGGACTGAGTGGCTGCTCTCTCTCGCACTATATGCTTAGGAAGCGCTGTCGGTGGACGCCCGCCAGGAGATGGATCTCAAAGTCGGAGTCGCGTTTTCGCGGTTCCAGACGCGCTACTTCCAGGGCCGCTACGGCGATTTGGACTCGACGCTCGTGTCCTACGGACCGTGTCAGACGCCGACGCTCGGCTTTTGCGTCGATCGCCACGACGAAGTATGTCGACACTAGAAGGCCTAGAGTCTGGTGGTTCTGATAAGCTGGTTGCTGATTCTCTTTTTGCTTTTATGGCGCGTAGATCCAGCAATTCCAGCCCGAGGCGTTCTGGATGCTGGACACCGAGTTGGCGAAAGGCGGGCAGAGCGTTCGACCAGAGTGGGATCGATCTCGGCTCTTTGACCACGAAGTAAGTCTCCAACGTGGGCTTTTTGCAGCCATGAAGTGGGGAGGGGGCACTCTCGCTGACATTTGCGCTGGAACTGCTGTGTTTGGGCTGTAGGCTGTCGTCACTTTCCACGGACTGGTGCAAGAAGATGGTTGGAGTTCTCGGACCTTTGCTGTCTCCGTGACGAAGCTAGTCGCAAACTGCATTCTATGAACTTATACCTTCTTTTGTTCCAACAGGGAAGATGACTGTGGTGAACGTGAAAACGTCGGAAACCGCTCGCTCCCGTCCGACGCCACTGAATACCGTCACACTGTTGCAGGTATCATCAATCAGTACAATGTCTAGCTCGCGTACCTAATTCTCGGCGTGAGTTGCTGAAGAGTGTCGTTCTTTTTCGCTGTGGTTGGATTCGGGACTTGCGGGAAATGCGCAGCTTGCGTCCAAGACGCTCTCGATGGGGCCGTACACGACCATGCAAATCGCCGAGCGCTTGTACCTGCAAGGGTACATCTCGTATCCGCGCTCGGAGAGCACGTCTTACCCGGACAGCTACGATATCCGCAGTACGCTCTCGCACCACGCGTCGAATCCGGTATGTCGTAATCTCCACACAAAGTGTGCTTCAATGGGTCGATGAACTCACGCGTGTTGATTTCGCTGCAGTACTGGGGAGATCACGTGCAGAAATTGCTCAATGGCGAGTTCCAGCGGCCGAAGAAAGGCGTTGATGTCGGCGACCACCCGCCGATCACGCCGGAACGATCGGCGCTGCCGTCGGAGCTTGCGGGGGACATGGCGCGGCTGTACGAGTTCATCGCGCGCTACTTTATCGCGACCGTGTCGCCAGACGCCAAGTACGGGTTTTGTGCCTTCCCCTGTTTTGTGCTGCGTGGCCAACACTGACTACTTGCTGGATTCGTGCCCATTGTCCTCCAGGCTGCTGTCCACGAAAGTGCAATTCGCGTGTGGTGGCGAACAGTTCAGCGTCTCGGGGCACCAGGTGATCAAGAAGGGGTTCACCGAAGTGCTGGCGTCGGCGACGCTATTGGACACATACTTGCCCGCCTTTTCGGTCGGCGAAGTGCTCCCGCTGGCGTCCGTGAAAGTGCGCAATGGACAGACGTCGCCCCCTGGGTACTTGACCGAGTCGGAGCTGATTGGGCTGATGGAGAAGAACGGCATCGGCACCGACGCCAGCATCCCCGCGCACATCAACAACATCTGCGAGCGCAACTACGTCCAGCTGGGCAGCGGCCGCACGCTGATCCCGACGAATCTGGGCATCGTTCTCGTCCACGGGTACTACAAAGTGGACCCGGAACTCGTGCTCCCGCGCGCGCGAGCCGCCATTGAGGAGCAGTGCACGCTGATCGCGAAGGGGGTCGCTTCCAAAGAAGAGGTGCTCGCGCACTCGCTGGCTCTGTTCCAGAAGAAGTTCGAGTACTTTGTCAAGAAGATCGCGTTCATGGACTCGCTGTTCGAGGCCACATTCTCGCCGCTCGCAGCGACCGGCAAGCCGCTCTCGAAGTGCGGGAAGTGCTCGCGGTACATGAAGTACGTCAAGCTCAAGCCGCAGCGCCTGCACTGCGCGGCGTGCAACGAGACGTACAACCTGCCTCAGAATGGCACGATCAAGCTGTACAAGGAGCTGCGCTGTCCGCTCGACCAATTCGAGCTCGTGCTGTTTTCGCTGGGAAACACGGAGAAAGCCATGGGCAAGTCGCACCCGCTGTGCCCGTACTGCTACAACCACGCGCCGTTCGACAACATGGACAAGATGGGCTGCGACTCGTGTCTGCACCCGACGTGCCAGCACGCGCTCACGCGCAACGGCGTGTTCATGTGCCTGGGCGGCGGTGAGAGCGGCCCCGATGTGCAGCCGTGCACGGGGACAATGGTGCTGGACGTGAACAGCAAGCCGAACTGGAAGATGGCGTGCAACACGTGCAACGTGCTGGTCAAGTTCCGGACCTCGACGACACCGATCCACACGATCAAGACGCGGAAGGGCGAAAGCTGCGACGCGTGCGGATCGGCGCCGCTCGAGGTCGAGTTCCACAAAGACAAGTCGCCGCTGCAAGACGGCAGCACGACGTACATTGGGTGTGTGCTCTGCGACGAGTTCCTGAACAACCTCACCGAGATGAAGATGGGCCGCATGAAGCACATCGACCTCGTGCGACACGGGCGTGCGGGCCGTGGGCGTGGCCGCGGGCGCGGGCGAGGCCGAGGCAGCGGGCGCAAGGGCGGCATGCTCTCGGTGGAGGAGTTCTAGCAGGCGCCATTGAGGTAGTTATGTGTTTTGGCTTCTTGCGAAGGCTGCTCAGGCGCTCGATGGCGGCGAGCACAAAGCAAGCGAATCAATATGGGCGAAACGATCTTTGGCAGCAACAATGTCGCGTGTTTTACATATCTATGAGGCAATCCAAAGAGCCCTACGCGAACTGACTCGCTGCACCGAGCGCGACGGAGAGCAGCACGAGAAGCACAGCAGCGAGCCCGGGCTTCGCGCTGAGCGGGGCCGCGCTGGTCGCGCTCGTGCTGTTGCCCGACGGGCCCGTCGTCACCGTGTCGCCGGACGAGCCCACGCCGCCAGGGACCTGTGTGAACAGCGTCTCCTCCTCGTACTTGGCGTCCATTTGCGCGAACAAGCGCTTGTAGCTCGAGATCGTGCGCTCGTTCTGCGCGTTCACGCTCCACTCGATCACGCGCGCGCGGCGAGAGAAGTTGGCGGCGCCGTACGCGATGCCGAAGCCCGTGCCACCGCCGTAGCAGAGCTGGATGCCCTGGCGCTCGTGGCAGTACTCGTTGATGTGGTCGTGGCCGGCAAACGTGACTTTGACTTCGTCGCGCGACACGAGCGCCGAGAACAAGCTCGACTCGACAGTGGACGACGACACGTTCTCGTGCTTCTCGCCGTGAGTCGCGCTCGCCTCGGCCGCCGTGTAGTCGTACTCGCGCAGCGGGATGTGGAAAAACATGATCGCCGGGTCCGGACTCGCGCGCGACGCGTTTTGCTGCGCGGCCACGGACAGACTGCGGTAGTACTCGACCTGGTTGTCCTTGATCCAGTCGTACTTGGACGTCACGTTCGGGTACGTCGTCGTGTTCAGGTACGCCCCCGAGTCGAGAAAGTACATTTGCAGCACGGGTGCGCCAGCATTGCCCCACGCGCCGCTCGCGGGCGCCTCGACGGTGAGCAGGTAGTTGCCGACGCCGTCGATGGTCGTCGGGCCGCGCTGCGCGTACGTGTGGTTCTTTTGCAGCACGAGCTCCATGACTTCCTCGCGCGGGAAGCCGTTCTCGTCGTCGTGGTTGCCCAGGATCACGGCGTACGGGATGCCGCGGGCCTCGACGCCCTGCGTGAACGCGTCCACGGCACGCTCGTGGTTGGAGACGTTGAGCGTCTGCACGTTGTCGCCCGAGAAGACGACGAAGTCGGGCGCCTCGGCGTCCAGCAGCACGTCCATGAACTTGGTCGTGAGCGCCTCGGAGCACGGCGTGTCCTCGGGCGCGAGCGTCGTCGGCGCGTTCAGGCACGGGAACGTCGGGTCGCCCGTGAAGTGCAAGTCAGCGAGCTGCAGGATCTTGTACGAGAGCGCGGCGCCGTCGCTCGAGGACTTGGCGACGAGCGCCGGCTTGGCCGCGCTCTGCGCGAGTGGCGCCTGCTGCGACGCGAGCGCCGCGAGAGCGAGGCCGAGAAGGAGTACGGCGCAGCGTGGCATGGCGGACGGCGGACGAATCTCAGCAGTGGCGTCGGCTTGGCACGGAGCGCAATGAAAGCTGCTGGAGGGAGAGCCGCATGGGCAAGCGCGAGACTGTCATAAGCAGCTGAAGAGGACCTACCCATCCATGAACTATAGCTCCTGGCAAGAGACATTCGCGGTGCGTAGTGCGCGTAATCAACTTGTGTGGACGAGACCTGTCGAAACATGTATGGAGATAGTGGTCGATAGTGTTGTTGGCGTTGTTGGCGATTAAGTGACCTGTATAAATCAGTTGACGACCATTTGTCCTACTTGTAATCAATCGATGACTACGAAGGGTTGAATGTGGATGACATTTGAAGCGTGGCTTGTTTCTGTTCGCGCGCTGAATAGCTGTCGGTGACACTTGCGGATACAGAACGCTGCGGAGTTAACGACACGCTTGACAAGCTCGCTGCTATATGTGGGAGAAGGGAGCCTCGTGGCGAGTGTCCACCGCTCGCTCTTTGACTGCGGTGCTGTCGCGGCTGATGAGAATCTGGATGAGGCCTTCGGTGTTTGTGGCGTGTGTGCTCTGAGACCGCATCTCTGCACGGCGTTGCATCCTCATTTTTAACGCGTGCATCTTCTTTTTGGAAGCTTACGTGTAAGTCCGACAAGGATCCAAGTCCGCATCTGTAGAGGGTAGTCCCAGTATTGTGTCCTAAAACTAGTATTTCTCTAGGACAAATTCATTTTCATCTTGCATGAATGTAATTGCGGAATAATTGGAGCGAACCGTAAACTTTAATAACGAAACGGCTAAAACTCATTCACGTCATTTACCAAAAGTCGAAAATAAAGCCAGCTGTTTACGCGCTAAACTTTATCCACCCATGCACAAACAGGTTGATGCGGTAATACTCTGTTTAACAGCAGTGGAGGTGGCGACAAGATGCCGGAGCCCATGGAGCCCTCTGCGTCTACGCGCGCGGCAACGGGCGGCGACGACGCACCAGTAGACAGCGTGCAGCAGCCACCAGCGCCAGCATTGATGCTCACGCGATCTATGGCGCGAGCGCAGCGCTCCCAGCAGAACGAGTCCGTCACGCACACCATCGACGCTGCTGCGCACCCATTCGACCCGGTACCACCTCGTAGCAGTGGCACGGCGTTCTTTAACAGCGCGCTCTGTGAGGGCCACGACATCCCGAGCCACCCAGAGTGCGTCGACCGCGTGCGCGTGGTGCGAGAACGCATCGTCGCCGACTTCCCCGCGATCCATGAGGTCCAAGAGATCGTGCCGATCTCGAGACAGCGGCTGCTGCTCTTCCACACGCCCAAGCACGTGGACGCGATCTCGAACGTCTTCGCCAGCGTCCAGAGCGCGAGCGAGAACTCGAGAAAGAGCAATCGAAGCAAAGTGCACCACATCGACGAGGACACAGTGATCGCAGTGGGCAGCGAGGCCGCGGCGCTCACAGCCGCGGGCTCCGTCTGCGAGGCCATCGATTTGGTGATGCGCTATGCAAGCGATGGAAGCGGCGACAGCCCCATAGTGCGCATCACAAACGCGTTCTGCGGCGTGCGGCCGCCCGGCCACCACGCCGAGCCGCACCGTGCCATGGGCTTCTGTCTGTTCAACAACGTCGGCATCGGCGCATGCTACCTTTTACACGCGTTCCCGGACGCCATCAAGCGCGTGAGCGTCGTCGACTTTGACGTGCACCACGGCAATGGCACACAGACCAAGTTCGCCTCCGAGGACTACCCGAACGTGCAGTACATTTCGACCCACCAGGCGCCGTTCTACCCGCACACCGGAAGCGTCCACGAGCGCGGCATGCACAGCAACATCGTGAACGTGCCGCTGCGCGCGCGCACGGGGTCTGCGGCGTTCCGGAGTGCGTTCGAGTCGCGCGTTCTACCTGCCATGCACGCATTCAAACCGGACTTTGTGCTCATCTCGGCGGGCTTTGACGCGCACGCGCAGGACCCGCTCGCCGAGCTCGCGCTCGAGAGCGACGACTACTACTGGGTGACGCAGCAGATCGTCGACGTGGCCTGGGAGCACGCGCAGGGCCGCGTCGTGTCGGTGCTGGAAGGAGGTACATTGCGCGCTTCGTGCTGTTGTTGTCGTGCCTTCGCCAAAGTGTCTCCATGTTGGCTTGATACTGATCGCCCCTCCCCTGCTGTCTCTCGTGTGCCTATCCACGCCTCCGTCTTCGCCTAGGATACCATTTGGACGCGCTCGCCGAGAGTGCCGCTGCCCATGTGCGCGCGCTGATCGAGGGGTCCATCGCGCCGGATCTGCGCGTCGTCGACGAGCGACAGGACCACGGCGCCATCGAGGAGCTCGCTTCCGCCTTCGAGTCGTCGGTCACCGTCGCCGCGGATACGCCGCACAAGGTGCGCATTCTCCCCCCTTCCCTGCGCTGTCGCTTTGAATTCGCTCTGCTCCCTTTTCCCCTGTACGTCGCCGCTGGAATCACTCACTTTGCTCTGACGCTGTTTGTGTAGGAGCTGCGGCTTACGGTGCATTACAACGGCAAGGACAAGCTGCTGGTGCTCAAATCGCGGTCGCTCGACGCGCTGCTCGTGCAGTGCAAGCAGAAATTCAACCTCAAGGCGCCCAAGAAGAAGAAAGCAACGCAAACGACTAACAAAAGCTCATCCCACTCGCTTCACGATTGCCATGGCACGCTTATCACTCCCGCCCTCTTGCTCTCGCTACCCAACGACCACCACCTGTACCTGCGCTAAGACCCCGCGATACACGCCGCCGCGCTCGAATCTCTCATCCTTCTTCGCCACCCCTCGCTAATCAAAAAGACAAAAAAAAATAGCACACACGCCACCGCACCGGAACCATTCGTGGATCGTTCTGGTGCCTCATCGTCATCCCTTCGTCGTCAATCCGTGCGTAGCTCCTCGTCGCACGCGCGCCTGCTGACCTAGATCTCCTGCGTGTATTCGCGCATTCTCGCGCTCCTGTCCACCCATTTTCCCGCGGCGCCCGCCACCACCGATGCCCTCGAAACGCGGCGGCGGCAGCTCCCTCCCCCCTCCCTCCGGTACCCACCTGCGCGATCGCGCGCAAAAAGTGGAAAGAGCACCATAAGGCACCGCCAATCCGTCGACGCACGCGCGCCACTTAAACGCGCGCGGCCCGGCTCTGCGCGCTCTACGCCAGTCGCTCTCCTCACCCATCACTTCAAGGTGGTGTTGGAAACTGTTTTAAACACTTCTCACTTGGCTCCAGTATAAAGGTGTTTCCAACACCCTGTGTTAAACCGCACGCATACCTACCTGGATTTACGCACCACGCATCGTGGTCTCACCTTCTTCTGCTACAAGAGTTCTTCACTGCGTTCATCTTGGCGTTTGTATCCAGCACGCTTCGGATTGGCTGGAAACGCACCCGCTTTTGGGCTGCCGGCGCATAGAGCGGCTACGAAAACACGACGGAGACGCGGCACCAATCTTCGACGTCGAAGCTGCCGCCAGCGGTTGAACTGAAACAGCCGCCGCCTGGTGCCGCGCGCGCCCAGACGCCCGACCAAGACTTTGCCTTTTGCCGGCTCGAGCGCAAGCCTCCGCCGCCTCCCCTCTCTCCCAAGCGACGCCGTCCGCCCCGCAACCCCCCTCACACACACACACACACGCACTTGAAGATGTCGAATGCTCTGTCGCCCGTCGCCGCCGACTCGCTGTCGGGCATCCTGAGCCACGAGCGCGGGTCGCTCGTGCTCGCGGACGGCACGACGTACGCGGGCTTCTCGTTCGGCGCGCACACAAGCATGTCGGGCGAGGTGGTGTTCAACACGGGCATGGTCGGGTACCCCGAGGCGCTGTCAGACCCGTCGTACCGCGGCCAGATCCTCGTGCTCACGTACCCGCTCATCGGCAACTACGGCGTGCCCGACATGACCGTGCAGGACGAGTTCGGGCTTCCAAAGTACTTTGAGTCGAGCTACGTGCAGATCGCGGGCCTCATCGTGTCCGAGTACTCATTCCAGCATTCGCACTGGAACGCCGTGACGTCGCTCGGCGATTGGCTGAAGCAGCACAACATCCCGGCGCTCTTTGGCATCGACACGCGCATGATCACCAAGCGCATCCGCTCGCTCGGCGCCGTGCTCGGCAAGATCGAGTTCCCGGGCCAGGCCATCGAGATCGAAGACCCGAACAAGCAGAACCTTGTCGCGCTCGTCACGTCCAAGTCGGTCGCCGTGTACAACAAGGGCGGCGCGAGTAAGATCGTCGCGTTCGACTGTGGCATGAAGCACAACATCATCCGGTACCTCGCTGGCAAGGACGTCGAGCTCACGGTCGTGCCGTACGACTTTGACCTGAAGAACAGCGAGCTGCAGTACGATGGTATCTTCATCAGTAACGGTCCAGGTGACCCGGTGATGGCGGCCAAGACCATCGAGACGATCCGCTGGGCGATCTCGCTGGAGAACCCCAAGCCGATCTTCGGTATCTGTCTGGGCAACCAGATCCTGGCGCTCGCTGCGGGTGCCACGACGTACAAGATGAAGTACGGCAACCGCGGTATGAACCAGCCGTGCATTGATATGCGCACGACGCGCTGCTACATCACGCCGCAGAACCATGGGTTCGCCGTCGACTCGAAGACGCTGCCTGCGGGCTGGAAGACGTTCTTCATGAACGCCAACGACCACACGAACGAAGGCATCATCCACGAGACGAAGCCATTCTTCTCGGTGCAGTTCCACCCGGAGGCGTGCGGTGGCCCGACGGACACGGCGTTTTTGTTCGACATGTTCTTGGAAAAGGTCACTGGCGCGCCGCCAAAGCTCACGCTGCTCGACACGACGCTGTACGACCGCCCACGCTTCACCAAGGTGCTGCTGCTCGGCTCGGGCGGTCTCTCGATCGGCCAGGCCGGTGAGTTCGATTACTCGGGCTCGCAGGCCATCAAGGCGCTTCGCGAAGAAGGCGTGCACGTGATCCTCGTGAACCCGAACATCGCGACGGTGCAGACGTCCAAGGGCCTCGCCGACAAGGTGTACTTTGTACCAGTGCGCGCTGAGACCGTGCTAGAGATCATCAAGAAGGAGAAGCCGGACGGCATCTTGGTGAGTATGGGTGGCCAGACCGCGCTCAGCGTCGGTATCGAGCTGTACCTGAACGGCGACTTGGAGCGCCACAACGTGCGCGTCATGGGCACGCAGATCGAGTCGATCATCGACACGGAGGATCGCGAAAAGTTCTCGGCCAAGCTTGCCGAGATCGGCGAGACCATCGCGCTGAGCCAGCCTGCGACCACGATCGAGGAAGCGATCGCTGCCGCCAACAGCATCGGGTACCCCGTGCTTGTGCGCTCGGCGTTCGCGCTCGGTGGTCTCGGCTCGGGTTTCGCGGCCAACGACGACGAGCTGCGCGTGCTGGCGACCAAGGCGCTCCACGGCTCGGCGTCCAAGGGGCAGATCAAGCAGATCTTGATCGACCAGGACCTGCGCGGCTGGAAGGAAGTCGAGTACGAAGTGGTGCGTGATGCCAAGGACAACTGCATCACGGTGTGCAACATGGAGAACTTTGACCCGTTGGGCATCCACACGGGTGACTCGATCGTCGTCGCGCCGTCGCAGACGCTCTCGAACAGCGAGTACTTCAAGCTGCGCTCGACGGCGCAGAAGGTCGTGCGCCACTTGAACATTGTCGGCGAGTGTAACATCCAGTACGCGTTGGACCCGCACTCGGAGCGCTACTGCATCATCGAAGTGAACGCGCGTCTGTCGCGCTCGAGTGCATTGGCGTCCAAGGCCACGGGGTACCCGCTGGCGTACGTGGCGACCAAGATCTCGCTCGGCATCGACCTCGTCAACATCAAGAACAGCGTGACCAAGACGACGACGGCGTGCTTCGAGCCGAGTCTGGACTACTGTGTCGTCAAGATGCCGCGCTGGGACCTCAAGAAGTTCTCGCGCGTGTCGAACGACCTGGGAAGTTACATGCTGTCGGTCGGCGAAGTCATGTCGGTGGGCCGCAACTTCGAAGAGTGTATCCAGAAGGCCGTGCGCATGGTGAACCCGAACCTGGACGGCTTGAACGGCAACGCCGTGGACTATGAGACGAACCCCACGATCCTGGATGAACAGCTCAAGCACCCGACGGACGAGCGTCTGTTTTACCTGATGGCGGCGCTTGACACGGGCTACACGGTGGACCGCATCCATGACCTCACCAAGATCGACCGCTGGTTCCTGTCCAAGCTCAACCGCATCTCGATCCTGCGCCGTTCGATCCCAACGTACTCGCTCGAGATGATCGACGAGCGCGTGCTGCGTGTGCTCAAGGTGAACGGTTTCTCGGATCGCCAGATCGCGGCCGAGTGGAAGAACGTGACGGAGATGCAGGTGCGCACTCGCCGAAAGCAGCTGAACGTGCTCCCTTGCGTCAAGCAGATCGATACGTTGGCCGCCGAGTTCCCAGCGCAGACCAACTACCTGTACATGACGTACGGTGGCTCGGAGAACGACATCCCAAAGAGCGACGATGGTGTCGTCGTGCTCGGCTGTGGTCCGTACTGCATCGGTTCGTCGGTCGAGTTCGATTGGTGCGCCGTGAGCTCTGTACGCACGATCCGCGAGGTGGGTAAGCCTGCGATCGTCGTTAACTGCAACCCGGAGACCGTGAGTACCGACTACGACGAGAGCGACCGGTTGTACTTTGAGGAGCTCACGTTGGAGCGCGCGTTGGACATCTACGACCGAGAGACCCCAGAGGGTGTGATCGTGTCGGTCGGTGGCCAGATCCCAAACAACCTGGCCATGCCTCTGCAGAAGGCCGGCGTGAACATCCTCGGCACGCACCCAGAAAGCATCGACCGCTGCGAAGACCGCAACCGCTTCTCGGCGCTGCTGGACACCTTGGGCGTGGACCAGCCTCGCTGGGCCGAAGTCAAGGGCTTGCAGTCGGCGTTGGACTTTTCGGCCGAAGTCGGATACCCAGTGCTCGTGCGTCCAAGTTACGTGCTCTCGGGTGCTGGTATGATCGTCGCATCGGACGCCAAGCAGCTCAGCGTGTACCTGAGCAGCGATTCGGTCAAGATCTCGCGCTCGGTCAGCATCTCCAAGTTCATCCTGAACGCCAAGGAAGTCGAGTTTGATGGTGTCGCGAAGGACGGCGCGATCATCAACTACGCCATCTCGGAGCATGTCGAGAACGCCGGTGTCCACTCGGGCGACGCCACGCTGGTGCTCCCAGCGCAGAAGCTGTACGTCGGAACGATCAAGCAGGTGAAGCGCATTGCTAGCGCTATCGCGAGCGCGCTCAACATCACGGGTCCGTTTAACATCCAGTTGATGGCGCGTGACAACGACGTGAAGGTGATTGAGTGCAACCTGCGCGCGTCGCGCACATTCCCGTTCATCTCGAAGACGTTCGACTTGAATTTCATCAACCTCGCGACGAAGGCGATGCTCGGACTGCCAGTCAAGTCGGTGCCGATCGCGCTGACCGATATCGACTACGTCGGTGTCAAGGCGCCGCAGTTCTCGTTCACGCGTCTCCACGGCGCTGATCCCACGCTCGGCGTGGAGATGGCGTCGACGGGCGAAGTCGCGTGCTTCGGCACCGACATGCACGAAGCGTACCTCAAGGCTCTCATCAGTGCGGGTTTCAAGATGCCAAAGGAGAAGAAGGTGCTGATCTCGATCGGACAGGAGGTCATCAAGCGCGAGTTCGCCGACAGCGCCAAGATCCTCGAGCAGATGGGCTACGAGATCTTTGCGACCCCGGGCACAGCGGCTCACTTGAAGGAGCACGGCGTGACTGTGACGGTGCTGCACAAGCCAAGCGAGCAGAACAAGTCGCTGCCGAACGTGATCGACTACATCTCGAAGGGCAAGATCGAGCTGGTGATCAACGTGCCTGAAGGCTCCAACAACGAAGAGCTCTCGAGCGGGTACCTGATCCGTCGTGCGGCCGTGGACTTTGGCGTCTCGCTGATCAACAACATCAAGTGCGCTGTGCTGTTCGCGCAAGCGATCCAGAAGGTCAAAAAGCTCGAGATCTGCAACATCTCGGAGTACTACGCGATGCCGACGATCGGCTGGCGTCCAGGTCAGAAGCTCTCGGCGCGCAAGATGTCGATCTGCTGAGCGTGTCGATGATAGAAAAAAAACCTCGTCCCGCGCCGTCTTCCCAGCAGCGCCGACTACGACGCGTGTGCAGTACTACGAACCCGCGCTCTCTATTTTATCTTGTGTTTCATTGCTTTTGCTCGCGCGTCTGTTTCCATTTGTAAAGAAAAACTTGCATTGTGATCTCTCGTTTCGCGTCGCTTGAGTGTCTTCTTTGCGCGCGAAAAGAGCAAAAGAGCGGCGGCATCCAGTGGAGCGCGAGTCTGGAACGACGATGGCATCTATGGCGAGCGTCGAGCGCAGTTCCGTTTCGTGTGCGAGTCGAGCGACCAACTTTTTGTGTGAGTCTCGCTAGCAAGTATTTATTTATTGTCATTGTATCTATTTATTCTCAATACTATTTATTCCTTCATGCTTCGTCTCGTCACGTCTTGCAACGGAGCTCAGGTGGACAATCTGGGTATCCACCTTGTCCATCACTTCAACCAGGAAAGCGTCCGCATCTACGCGACGCACAGCATGCGCGTCGTGTCAAACGTGGGCGCGCGCTTCTTCGCGAGCACGTCCCGGCACAGCAGCGTGTCCACAGCAAACACCAGCGCACGCGCGAGCACCTCGGGCACTACGAGCCACTCGGGCAAGTCCACGAGCAGCGACCGCGAGAGTGACACGATGCGCAGCGAGTCGGTCACGACAAAGTCCTGAGCGTCATCTCCGCTTGAAGACTCGACGGTCGACGTGATTGGGTTGCGGCTGAGGTTGAGGACAGTGAGTGGACGCCACGCGAACAGCGACTTTGGCACCTGCGCGATGCGGTTGCCCTGCAGCAGATTCACGGGCATCAGGCGCTGGAACACGTCCGAGATGCTCTCGAGCGCGTTGCCTTGCAGGTTGAGGCTCGCGAAACGCGGCCACTTGGTGTCCAGGTCCACGGGGACGCGGGTTAGATTGCACGCTTCGATGCGGATGTCGAGCAACTTGGTGGGGAAATCTGCGGGCGCAACGAGCCCCGGGGGAAGTATCGGTGCTTTGCGTGGGTCTCGCTCGTCGAAGGGCAGCGCTACAGCGACGAGCGCCAACGAGTGCATGTTTGGGTGGTGCGTGCTTGTCAGCGCTGCGCCGACGTCCCACTCGGCGAGCGACCCGTTCTGGATCGTCAACCGGATCAGTGCGTGGAAATTGTGCAGCGTTGACGGCACGGAGAGGCTTGGGACATTGACGAATTTCAGCGTGAGCAACGTCGACGGCTCGAGTCGCGATCAGATCGCTTCGATCTCGAGCGCAGAGCCCGTGAACGTCGCGTATTCTCGTTGCTGCCGCACGTCGATCTCGAGGAGACTGCACGCCTGTTTCTGGGTCAGCCAGGGCCGCACGACCACGCGGCACCCGGGTATCGACTCGCTACGATGCGCTTGGAGGTGCAACGCGAGGATCGTGGTCCCCCAGAGCACCATCGCCGCATTCACGACCCGAACGAGCCGCTTGAGCACTGGAACCAGCACCATGTTGTTCTCCGATGCATCAGCTGCGCAAGCATCGCGCTTGACACTGGCATCGTCACTGGGCTTCAACGTCTTCACTGGCTGTACCGCGAGCGCCTTGATGTGCTCGACGCAGGGCAGCAGGCTGAGCGAGAACACGACGCGCATGCCCAGGTCGAGCCACGAGCGCGCGAGCAGCAGCTGGAACTCGTTCCACCAGCTGACAATCCACACGTCGTCCTCCCAGCTCGCAGGCGTGAAGTTGGTCGTGCTGAAGTCGTACGCGGGCAGGTACGTGATCGCGAGGCTCACGGGCACGCCCAGGGTCGCCGTGAAGTCCAGGAGTACGTCGCAGCACAGCCAGAGCAGCCGCCGGAACTGTCGGTGGCCCTCGTCTTTCTTCCAGAAGCAGACCCGGATCAGCGGCGTCTACCAGCAATTGAGCGTCAGCAGCACGACGTAGAAGCGGTTGAGCGCGAGTCGAGGCACGTGGCGGCTCATCTGGTACGCCTGGAGGGGCTGGAGCACGGTCTCGAGCACTTCGCGCGCGAAGAACTGCAGACCAAAGTGCGGACTCGTGGTGCTACTGGAGCAATAGAAGTACTCCCACGGCGAGCACCACTTGGACGACCCATTGGTATCAGCCTCATTGCTCTGCTTTGCCGCCTTGACCGCCTTTTGTGGCTGCGTGAGCACCCATTTGCTGTCGCGCACCGACCACAAGATCGTCTGACCGAGGTACCACGCGTGCATTGCGGCCAGCAGAGCATAGCACACCGCGACGATCGGAAAGTGCGCGAATCGGATGCTCGAGACGCTGTACAACGAGAGGTTTTGGCCGAGCCACGTGCCCGGGAGCGTCGCGTGGACCGCAGCCATGACGGCGCCAAAGACGGCGCACACGAAGTGCAGCCCCACGAGCGCGGCCCAGAGAATCGACAGCGTGCACACGCGGTGGTGCGTGAGCACGACTTGCGCCATGGATGGGCGTTTCCGCGGCGACGCCGCGGCCGCGACACGTGTGAAGCTCGTCGCAGCAGGCAGCATGGAGAGCGGTGGCGATGCTGATGCTTCTCAGCGCTGGCGTTCATGCTCACTCGCCTTGGGCGTGCGGGACTCTTGTCTTGCACTTTTGGATGCTGCGGCGTCTCGATGGCAGCAAAGTGAGTGCCTTTTGTGTGCAAGAAGTAGAGATGGGAATTTCGTATTTATAGTTGGAGACTGCGCCTTGAGCTATCTAACTATTCGCTCTGGTCTCCTCCGGTCGGAAAAGCGTATCGTAATTACATCATCGCCATTCACGTGCCTTGCTCTCAGCGATTCTCTTGTGTTCCAAGCGCTCATGGCCTCGGTGTGGCGCTCCAAGGGCGCCATCATCTCCACGGTCGACAGCTCGCTGTCACCGCCGCTGTCGAGGAGCACGCAGCGCTCACCGAGCGCGTCCACGGTGTACCCAGGGAGGCACTCACACTCCCCCGAGGGCGCCACCGTGTGAGCATGCACGGGGCATGCCATGACGACCTCTTGCTGCGGCAACGATTCGTGGATGGAGTTTCGGACGGGTTCAAGGATGTTTTCGAGCATGCTCTGTTCGTCTTCCACTCTCTCATCCATGGCATCCTCGATCCTTTGTGGTTCCTCCTGACTACGCAGAATGTTCTCTTCCTCAAACGCATGCAGCCCATGCTCTGGCCCTGTGTTTCCACTCATTTGCGGCGAAGAGTCTTCAATGCCGGTCTGATTCATATAGTTCTCGTCGTGGGACTCCATCCGATTATCGGATACAGGGTCCGAGTGGCGTTCTGGCTCGGTGTCCGCACGTTGCTCCTGCGCCACGAACAGCTCCTGCTGCTGCTCAACCTCTTGCTGCTCGGTTGGCAGGTCTCGGTCGCGCAGCGTCACATCGTTCGCATCGTTGATACTGGCGAAAGGATTGATGCGGACGCCGTTGATCTTGATATGCATGATCTCCTTCTTCTTGCTGTGCGATTGCTGGTGCTCGCGATGGGTATCTATGACGGCAGCCGTCCGGACGCAAGGCTCGTTGGGCGACCCTGCGCCACCGGTGAAGCCGTCGAGGCACTCGCCACACACATTCGCGAGTCGTGCGCACTGTTAGCAATTCACAAACATCATGACAGCACACAAGAGAAACAGGTAGAGCGTGTGTGAGAAAGAGAGACGAGCGATACAAAAAACAAATCCAGCAATCGCCAGCCTTTGGTTCCTCACCGTTTCGCGTCCGAGCTCTTCGCACGTCGGGCGCACGGCGCACTCGACTTCCTCGAGCACCTCGGCTGGAAGTCCATGCGTGCGTGCCGAGATCGGGAACTGCGTCCACGCACCAAAGACGCCGAACGAGTGCAGCGTCTCGCACCGAAAGTACAGATCGTACACTGTGCCTTCGTTCAGTCCGTCGGTGGCAAAGTCAGTGGAAAAGACGTCCGCAATGGGTCCTTCTGTGGTGGACGCAGCTGCTGCCGAGCTGCTGTGCTCTCGTGGTGAAGAACCCGATTGTCTGCCGCCCGTTTCGTGTCTGCCATCCTCTGGGTCCTTCGCGTCCTTCACACTCGTTGCGATCACCATCCCTTTTGCCACAGCGATTCCATTATCGTCGTTCGCATTTGGCCCACACTCCGACAGATTGCGACGATGCGGCAACACCACAAAATGGACGTGGCCTTCGTCACTCAGCTGAACGCGTGCTACAAGCGCACCGACGCGTGCGTCAGCAGGCGTGACCGCGATCTGCAGCACACTTGGTGGATCGCGATGCGAGCGCACATCGCGGTGCGACGCCACGGCGCCAAACACGCCGCCACTGTCCGTGGTCTCGGTCACGAGGTACACGGTGTAGTTGACACCAGCTTGCGGCACACTGATGTTGATCTCGCGCCAGCCACTATCGCGGCCGCCGCCGGCCTTCACGCGCATGGCCGCATCATCGATGACCATGCGTTCCTGGGCCACGAGGCGCTCGTGCATCGCCAGCCGGTTGCCATACATGTCGCTCCAAAGGCGACGTGCTTGGTCGAAGCCCAGTGCTCGACCTGGACGACGGAAAAGTGCAGCGTGCCGGGATTGTCGGCGCGAAAGCCGACGGTCAGGCTTGTCGCGGTGCCGGCCGTCGGCGATGCCGCGTGCGCCAACAAGATCGGCGGATTCGCGTGCGTCGACACCTGCTCGTACGCGAGCACGTCGCCGTACACGCCGTTGCTGTTGGCTGACTCGGCCACGACATGCACATCGTACGTCGTCCCCGCCGCGAGGTACTCAAGCAGTTCGGCGTGCTTCTCGCCGGCGCGATCAATGGCGATGCTGCTGTGCAAGCGCACGACGTCACGCGCGTAGTTATGGAAGTTTGACGCATCTCGCTCGGGCCGCCGCTTGTGGCTCACGTTGTACGCCGACGTGACGTTCAGCTCGGGGTTGCCGCTCACGCCGCACAAGTAGTGCGCTTCGCCTGGACGCGAGAGCTCAAACGTGAGCACGAGCTCCGTCGTCGACCCATTCCGCGGCGTCACCTGGATGCGCTCGAACGTTGGCACCAGCGCAAACGCCGTGACTTTCGTCACAGCGAACGCGTCGCTGAGCACGCCGTTGCTGCTGGCCGTCTCGGTCGCGAGCAGCACCGTGCACGTCGTGTTTGCAGTCAGCATCGTCTGGCCTGCTTCGTCAGGCGACGCGAACAGCTCGCGCTCGGCGTTACTCAGTTTCCCATCGCGAACGTTCTCCATTTTCACGGCAAAGCGACGCTGCAGCAGCGGGTTTCCAGTGCAATCGCGCATAGTAGCACCGCCATGGCTGTTACTCCCATCTGTAGGAATCACTTCCTTTTTTGCGGCCAACCGCACAAGCACAGTTCCTGCGAAACGGGTATTTGAAGTGTACCACACAACGTTTCGTGCTGATAAGTGCACGCCTCAGTCACGTTTGCGATGATGGACACGGAGATGGCGCAGGCTC